>JANHJO010005497.1:164959-179315 GCA_032468235.1 Pseudoxyrhopus heterurus | reverse complement strand
TTATTAATTTGGTTTCTGTTCTCTGGCCAGGACTGGAACAATACAGGTGGTCCTCAACTTACAACAGTTCATTTAGTGACTGTTCAAAGTTACAGCGGCACTGAAAAAAGTGACATGGCCATTTTTCACACTTAAAACCTTGGCAGCATCCCCACGATCATGTGATCAAAATTCAGAGGCTTGGCAACTGGTTCATATTTTTGACCGCTGCTAGATTCCCAAGGTCATGCGATCACCTTTTGCAACCTTATGACAAGCAAACTCAATGGGGAAGCCAGATTCACTTAACAATCATGCTACTTATCAACCGCAGTGATTCACCAAACAACTGTGGCAAGAAAGGTCATAAAATGGGGCAAAACACACAACTGTCTCACTTAACCACAGAAACTTTGGACTCCATTGTGGTCGTAAGTCAAGGACTATCTGTACTCTAAGTGAAATCTGATCAACACAGAATAGAAATTAATTATTACTTCTTTTGGTCTTGAACCTGTATCTGTTCCAACTATTTCCCTTATAAAGTGTTTTTTATCAGGGCAACCTGGTCTATCCAATTATGGGACAGAGCATACTACTTCCGCTTTATAGCCCCTGGTATAGCCAACAAAGGGAGGAGAGCCTGTGGCTTAGAGGTTAATACACCTACCTAATATGCAAATAGCCTGGGTTCAAATCCCAGAAGGGAATGGCTAGCTGATGAGAGCTAAACAGCTTGAAACACGGTAAAATGTATTTCCCCTATAGTTTGCAACCATTTTTGGACAGATATATGGGAGCTGTAGGGAAAAGAAGCAAATTCATTCCTCCAAAATCTCAATTTCATTCAAAAATAGGCATCATTGGCAATCACCTATTCACCTGTTAACTCTCAGGCATATTATATCATGGGCTTTAGACCAGTGGTGGGCTGCAAATTTTTTTAACAACCGGTTCTCTGGCTGGGTAGGCGTGGCCAGTTGGTCATGTGACTGGGTGGGAGATGTCACTCATCACACCTAGCCTCGCCTTCTTGTCACTCACCTCAAAGGAACAGGTAGGATTCAGCCAGTTGGGACTAATCCCACCACTGGCTGGCCCCATCCCCCCATTTTTTGGCCTGTTTTTGGGCCATTTTCAGGCCATTTTCAAACCGTTTTGGGGCCATTTTCAGCCCAGAAACAGCCTGAAAATGGCCCACAAACGGCCCAAAAACCAGGCCATTTTGGGGTCATTTTCCAGGCTGTTTTTGGCCCCAAAACAGTCTGAAATTGTCCAAAATTGGCCTGAAAATGGCCCAAAAACCAGGCCAAAAAACGGGCGGGGGTGGGGCCAGCCAGTGGCGGGATTTGCCGGTTCGCCAAACTGTGCCTAATCTTAACTACTGGTCCACCAGAACCGGTGCGAACCGGCAGCAGCCCACCTCTGCTTTAGACCTAAAAAGCTGGTGCCATGATAAATGCATCAATTTTCAAAGAGCTGTAAAATACTGGCTTTTCTGAAAGCTAAATTTCAAATAATATTTATATTTCTAAAACTCTTGACCTAAAAGTCTTATTACTGCACTATTTAACTTTCTTCACTTGAGCTATGAGACTAGAAGAAAAATCAGATAGCCCAGTGCTGACAGCTGTTGCTCAGCTACTCAATCCCGTCTAGCTAGAGCTGAGCCATTTAACAAAGTCTTCCATTACCTGCCCCTTTAGAACTCATTTTCTCTCTGCCTATCTGTCTTTTCCAGACAGCCTACTGGCCTGCTTAGCTTAGAAGAAATTCCTTCAGTTTCGCCTAGAGGGACTAAGGGGGTACTGAGAGCAGCATCTGACTCAGAATTGATTTGCTGGAGCACTTCGTGAGGTGCATTTCCTGCAGTCCTGGGAGCTGGAGAAAATGCAGGCCTGGAGGCATCCGTGAGAGCAGACAAGTTTAGAAAAATCCTGCTGATTGCTTCTGATCCTGCCCTGTGTCAGTTTTTGGATGCACCAGCAAACTAAAAACCATTTGATACGTGGCAAGCTGTGCTTGGCATATGCTTGGAAATCCACAAGCAAGAGGGGAGCTAAATTAAAAATAATTGAGAAAGAAGCAAACACAACCAAGATGCAACATTTGGTGTTTCCTTTGGCTCCAGCTGTGAGCGGTGTCTGTCTGGAATTTAATGTTCAAGGCGAAGCGTGTATCTATAGCTTGAGCCTTAAGCACAATAAATTCTTGAGGTTCTGCACATGCCTCATTTCTTCCCTGCTAGACAAAAAGGCAATAACACTACCCAAATTTTCCTTGCAAAGAGACCCAAGATGACAACAAGCTTTCTGCTTGGCTGCTTATCTGAAGTGGAATCAAACAGACACAAACATTGACATACACCACTTTCCTGGGCGAAGCCATACGATCTGATCTCGTCCTCTGGCATCACAGCTCTCCGGCCTCTGTCTCTTGGCCTGTTTCTAGCCTCTGCCCTGAGCTTTCACTGTGAAAACTTGCAGCACTTAAAGGTTGCAGACCTTGGCTTCTATTGTATGTAAATATTGAGGAACGGGGAATATAGTGTATCAGCTCACTCAGAAGAAAGCCCCACAGAACAAAGCAGAGTTTATTTCCCACTGTGGATGCCCAAAATAAATCTCCCTCCCTGAAAATATTTAAGAAGTCCTAGTTGTAACAAAAATGGGTCTTGTGGCGATTCAAGGATTTCCAAGTTTTGTTCAAGGTTGGCTAAGAACAGAAATAGGGTGGGAATACATAATGGGTGTATTCCCATTATGGGTGCAGATGGGGATGCGGTGGCTCAGTGGCTAAGATGCTGAGCTTGTCGATCAGAAAGGTCGGCAGCTCGGTGGTTCGTATCCCTAGCGCCGCGTAACGGAGTGAGCTCCCGTTACTTGTCCCAGCTCTGCCAACCTAGCAGTTCGAAAGCATGTAAAAATGCAAGTAGAAAAATAGGGACCACCTTTTGGTAGGAAGGTAACAGCATTCAGCATTTAGTTGTGCCGGCCACATGACCACGGAGACATCTTTGGACAGCGCTGGCTCTTCGGCTTTGAAAAGGAGATGAGCACCGCCCCCTAGAGTTGGGAATCACTAGCACGTATAGACCTTTACCTTTACATAATGGGTAAAGTATTTTCTGTTTGCACTGTGTTTTCAGGAAGGGCTTCTAACCTTGTCTTTCAACAGTGCATCCTTGCCATGGTAACCGACTCCATCCACCCTCTTCTCTTTCCTTCCACCTTCTTTAGCACCACAGACTTCTCCAGAGAGATGGCTCTTTACATATGGCTACGCTTAAACGTATCTAAGAGAGAACCCAGTACATCCATCATGGTAGGAAGACAGCTGTGTTACTCTATGGGGCCAAGACTCGAGAGCCTGATGCCATCTTGTCATGCTAACCAATTTTATTAAAAAGCATAAGCGTTTGTGAAGCGCAGCTCATTTCACCAGATGCATTCCGATTTTCATCCCCTCTGAGTAATTGATCCCTCAGTGGAACTGCTTTCTTGGTCTTTCCCTAACATTTAGCCAGAAGGCTTTCCTATAATTTAAATCCATTATTCCACATTCTCGCTCCGAAACGAAAGAAAACAGGTCTTGCTCTTCTTCTGTGCGATGCCCCTTCAGGTACTTGAAAGTACTTTCGCATCCCTGCTCAGTCATCTTTTCTCAAGGTTAAATAGACTCAGCTCCCCCAGTATGAGATTTAGTTTCCAGGCCTCTGATTATTCTTGTTGCTTTTCTTAGAATCTGTTTGCTCCATTTATTCATTTGTTTAAAGTGTGTCACCCAAAAGGCTTGAAATAGCATCAGAGAGAAATTCTCCTGCACATCCTCAATAGCCATGGGAGGGGAGAGCAAACTAAGAAGGCATGCAGCCCTCAGCATCCTGAGAATATAGTGCATCACCTGAACTTTGGCAGTAAATGGTCGATTTGGAGGGGTGGGGGAGAAAGCAGAAATTTAATTTGAAAGGATAGAAATTGGAATGAGAAACCACCTGAAGGCAAAAAACCACTCCTATTTGTAACCTTCCCAAACAGTAAAAAAAAACAAAAAAAAAACTTTGCCAAAGTTCAGCAACTTTGCTATAATTTCCAGGCATGATTTTTGGTTCCTGGGAGGGGTGGTTTGAAGAACAAAAATGGGAGCAAGTTGCCCTTTTAAAACCTCCTGTCTCCATTCTCAAGCACTGCTGTCCAACATGCTGAACATCTTCAGCCACATCATTGGCAGCAATACTATTCCATTTCCTTATTGCCTCCTTCAGTAATCCAAAAGATTGGGAGGTTGGGCTGGGATCCACATCTGCTCAAAAGTCCTCCGTCCTGAGTTACCATACAAGGCAGCCAAGGACTATGTTTGATCATCCTACAGTCCATTGTCCACTTGTCTTTCCTATAGTTTGCAGCTCCATTGTTGTGCCCACATCTCTGAAACCCCAAGGGAAGCCACACCATGGGGAATGCTTCCCAAGCGGCTTTTTCAGTAGAGTTGGTACTCTTAACACTCAAGAGGGGATCCTGCTGTTCAGAAATTATTGGGGAACTTTTCTTCCCTGGAGAATTTTGTAAGAATTGCCCTCAACAAAGAGTTGTGGAAGACTTTCAAAATGCACATTCTGCCCTTCAGTAACTTAAACAACCTAGATTCTTCATCCCTTATCTTTTGCTACTCAGTTTTTTCCCAGGAAGAGAGGAACTAAATGTCTCTCCATCTTTTGGGAAAGAGACACCTTCTTCTTGGATCTTAGAAGTCCCTCCTCTTCCAGTGCCTGGTGCTGTCTCTTTCTGCATCAGAGAAAACTCTTTTTCCAGGCATCTCGTTTCCCCCTCTCCTTTCTTTTCTGAGAGCTTCCACTGGAATCTTGCTTTGCCAAATGGGGAAACCTGCTAGCTGGGAGAGACCTTGGAGAACGATGCCTTTCATGGTCAGGCCTGGAACTGAAAAGACTATTGAGTAATCCTATATAACTGTGCCCAGTTGTACTTGCTTCATTCTGAATCTTTTTTAAATTATAGGTAGTCCTCGAGCATTTCTTTTAGCGACCATTCAAAGTTACAGCCGCACTGAAAAAGGTGACATGACCATTATTCACACTTACGACCATTGCAACATCCCCATGGTCACGTGATTAAAATTCAGGTGCTTGGCAATTGGCTCATTGTTGTGACGCTGCAGTGTCCCGGAGGTCATGCGATCACTTTTTGTGATCTTCTGACACACAAAGTCAATGGGGAAGCCAGAGTCGCTTAACAACAGTGTTACTACCTTAAAAAATGCAGTGATTCAATTAACAACAGTGACCCGAGGCTGTAAAATGAGACAAAAATTCACTTGACAATTGTCTCATTTAGCAACCAAAATGCTGGGCTCAATTGTGGTCGTAAGTCGAGGGCCACCTGTACTCAAGGAACCCATTAGCTCAAACGAAGCCATCTGCAGGGCGGGGGGCAAGAGAAGTAACACCCTCATGAAGTGGATCCATCCCATTTCCTCCCCTCCCGCAGCAGACACCACAAAGCGAAGGCCAAACAACAGAATCCGCGATGGGGGGGGGGAGCGGCGGAGAAGGGAGTGATCTGGGATGCTAAAACCGGACTTGCACCTGTATTTAGGCCCGGACGGAAAGCCCCACGCTCCTTCACCATTGCCAATGCCTCCTGGGCTCTGCCCTTTCCTGCAAAACCCCTGGAGGGGAATCGGCCCTTCCGTAGCAAGCGGTAGACTTTCCTTTGCCGCCCTTGGAAGTTAAATCGCCCCAAGTTTAGCTTAGCAGTCCCAGCGGAGGCAGCGCCTCAGTTCCAGGACAGGAAAAGTGGCCCGACGTCCTTGCGGCCGGCGAGGGGCGGGCCGGGGAGGCGTCTCCCTCGGCTCTGGTCGGAGGCGGCGCGGGAGGCGGGAGCGGAGGGCAGCAGGGGGACGATGGTGGAGGCTTGGTACATGGACGATTCCCGGGAGGACCCCCGGAAGCCGCATCGCCCACAGCCGGATCGCCCGGTCAGCCTAGAGCAGCTGAGCCGGATCGGCGTCTTTTACTGGAAAGTAGGCAGAGCAGGAGGACGGAGGGAGGTCGGGCCTCGTCCGAGACTGGCGAAAGGCTGCCCGGGATCTGGCTCCGTTTGCAACCAGCTTGCGCCAAACCAGGCTGGGGGAACTGGCGCGGGAGCCCGAGGCAAACGCCACTGACTTGTGCTCCGTGGCGGGGATCGCTTCTCCGGCCCTCAGCCATGGAGCACCCTGGCCGCCCTCATGGAGCGCGCTTCATTCTTGAGTTAACCGGAGCGTGCTAAAGCCTTGGAGAGGCCGTGGGGAAAAAATGTTCCTCTTGGACCTACCTACCTACCTACCTTCCTCCCTCCCTCCCTCCCTCTTTCCCTCTCTCTCACACGTTTCTTTTCTCGTTGGTCTTTCCCACTGATTTTTTTATTTGGTGTATTGTTTCTTTTTTTCCCCCTTTCCCCTGAAAAAATGCATTAAAATAAGTAATACAATTATGGAGATTGTACAAGGGAAACTGACAACTCCCGCAAGTTCTGTTTTAACGGATGGCATTTGCTTTAATGACAAAACTGGATCATATTTTCACATTTTAAATTATGCTTTGGATGCCCCCCTTAATATAAAGGGGATAATGTTTATCCCCTTGACTTATATTAAAGAGGCCCTGCAGTTACCTCATTTTCTGGGTTTCACAACACCCGAACTAACAGAACAGACTAATGCATGAACATGCACCAGACACACAAAACACACGCAACCTAGCCAAATTAGAACTATGATGATATAGGGACCCCACTTTGAACTGGCGTGTTGTCTCACAACGAAGGCGGTAAAAAAATACATGCATGAAGAAGGCAGGAAGGTTAGTGTTAGGGTTAAGTGGGGTCTCCCTATATCATCATAGTTCCACCAAATTTATCATTGTCTACCCTACAATATTGCCAGTTCAGTGCTTGCTGGCCTGGTGAAGCTGTTATGTGAGTCGGGCCTCTTGGCCTTTTGGGTCTAATTTATCCAATGGGATCATTGCTGTAGTTCTCTGGGACATTAGTGGGTCATGAAAAGAAATTTGCAAAACAAATATAATTATTAATAACAGTAATCATTAGCATCCCTGATAATATCTGCTGACACCTTAACAGCTGACAAATTTATTATGGTGCAAGCTTTCATACATTAAAATTCACCTCTGCAGGTCCGCTTTGTGTTCTGTTTAGTTGACCAGAAGAATACCATGCATTACTGATGTAAATATTGATACCAATAAACTGTGAAGGCAACAGATGTGTGCAAATTACAAACAGTGATTCTCCCATAAATGCAAAACACTCCCCCTTCCTAATTCCACACAAAAAAAGACAGGACAGTACATCCTTCCCCTTGCCCTGATTGACTGTTTGAGCTGGGATTGATGAGAACTGTAGTACTGAACTGGAAGGGAACTGCTCAGGGAAGGCTTGATTGGACCTCATTTAATTGCAAATCATTTTCCTTGGAAGAGGCACAAGGTTTGTTCCCTGTTGTCATGAAAATATAAAATCCAGCAGTTCCTTAGACTTCTTCCTGTTGCTGTAGGACAGGTTCTTATCTTGTGAGGCAGAGGGCAGGATTTTAAAACAAAAACATACAGGATAGTCTACATTAGTAATGCTGGACACTAATTTTAGTTTTCCCCGGAGGCTAAAAAAATACAAAAGCCAGATTGGGTGACTTAACTGGGATTGGAGATTCTGTACATTCAGTTCATTTTTCCTGTTGTTATGCATGGCTGTTGGGGAGGGACCAGCTGCTATGAATTGTATTCTTGCTATGTGGCAGATAAGTTGCTCATACTCAGGTTGGACTCCAATCAGAAAGGTCCTGTTGAAACATTCAGATCAAGATCTTGTGTAAATTATCTGAATCAATTTTATCCCTGTGACTCCAGAGGAAGTGGACAGGATTCTCCAGTCTGCTACCTCAGCTACTGTTTGTTAGATCATATCCTCCTGGATATTTAAGATTGCCTGCGGAATGGCATGTGGTTGGGTCCATGTGGTGTCAGCTTCTCTGAGGCTGGCAGGAGGTTTTGATATGCCCTTCAAGAAGACATCACTAGGCCCAACGGTCCTGGACAACTATCATCCGGTCTCCAGCCTTCCCTTTTTTTAAGGAAACATGAAGACAGTGGTGAGGCTTTGGCTCTAGGGGGCTCTGGAAAAAAACAGATTATTTGGACTCATTTCAGTTGGCTTTCATACTGGGATTTAATGCAGAGACAACTTTGCTCATGTTTGTGGATGGCCTGTGGTGAAGCTGGGATTGGAGTGATGTGGCCATCCTTTCGTTCCTTAGTCTCTCAGCAGCTTTTGATACCGTTGATAACTGGGATTGGACTTTTCGTTTCTAAGTGATGCAGTCATAAAGGGGAACATCATACGACCACATTGTGTAGCAATGGCAACAGTTCCCATTGCCTTTGTTTAAGTGAGAATTGCAGACTGTTAAACAAGCATCTTCTCGCAAGTTGTAGCTTTTAACAAGCAAAGTCATTGGGGATGCTGTTAGGAAGTTGTGAGTCCTGGACAACTCACAAGCAGGCCGGCAGGTGGGAAAGTGCCTGTGGCGGCCCAGCGAGTACAGCCAGGAGGGAATGAAAGCTCCACTTTGCTTGGTCTGCTGTTCCCAGCTGACCTTTACCATCTTCTGCTGTTGCTGATGAGGTGCACCCAGGCTGGCCTTTGTGAAACACTTGTTGACCGTGGGTGGCCCTCAAGAAGGTCGTGTGTGGCCTTTGGAAAAGGCCTTATGCAGCCAATAGCTGCCTTGTGAACAGCCAGCCTGGTCACACATCAGCAGCAGGAGGAAGATGGCAAAGGTCAGCTGGAGGTGGCGGAATGAGTGGTCATTAGTGAGGACTATCTGTATGCTTCATATTACATCATATAATAATGTAATGAATTTCAGTCCTCAGTTCCTCAGGCATGTTTAGCAAATCCAATTCATGACATTTACTTGTTATGTTCACCACATAATAATTATATAGAACATCGCAGGGGCCGTTTCTTGTTGGTCTGATGATTGCATTTTTTTTTTTCGTTTCAAGATGAGATTGTGGAAGAAAACGTTAATGATATACTTGCAGTCAGTACCAGGTTTTATTTTTGCTGATTGTATAGAATTCCATCTTTACTTGCAGAATATAGAGTTGGTTTGAAATTGATGATCCTCCAATTATGACCATGTGTGGAGTTATCTTTTACTTTGTTGAAAAGAAGATATTCTGATAACTGGATTTTCTTGGCAAAAATCTGCTAGTCTGTCTCCTGCTCGGTTTTGTATACCCAACTGTTCTTATTATTGCTGGTGTAATGGTAGTGCTTTAGTGTATAGTTAATTTATCTTTTTTAGGTGTGGGGTCAAACGGATGTTGCAGGTTGGCTTACAGCTAATCATATCACCTGTATCTGTGGTTGGAGCATAGACGTGGATCACTGAAATGTTGAATGGCTTGTCTTGGAGTTGAGAGCATTCTATCGTTTAGTCATGCTTAAAGATAAATTAACATTACTACACTAACTTTACATTGACTTTGGTACCCTTTTGGTAATAAGGACACCTACTCATTTTTTCCCTGTGATTTCTACAGTAGAAGATCTGTTGTTCCTCCTTCAGTTTGGTCCTTTGGATATGACCTATATTTACAGTGGATGACCTTTCTGAGAATAGCCTCTCTGCAGTATTATTTTTGGTATCATTGCGATATGCAAGGCTCATTATGTCTCCAATTATGAAGTCAATGAAGGACTGTTTTCCTAGTCATTTATCAGTAATTTGTATTTATTTACGTAGAATTGGCTAATTTAACAGGTAGACCTTAAAGACCTGTATCTTTAAAAAAAATCCAAAATCTCCTGCACCTTTGTTTTGGTTGTTACTTTACTGTACACCTACAAACGTGGAAGGTTGTTACCTTATAATAGCTTTCCTCAGCCTGATTCCCTTTGGATGTGTTGGATTTCAGCTACGGTGATAGAAGGTCATTATGGTTTGGGATTATGGGAATTGAAATCTCAACACATCTAGAAAACAGGAAAACTGCATTAGAAAAGCCAGGGCAATCTGTTGGTGACCTGGGCAAGATAGATGCATTTGTACTTCTCTCAGCTTTGCACTGCCACTCCTTCCTTGAAATAGAGTTATTACATTTAGAAGGAAGGCAAATACAGGTACTGTTAATATGGACCTGAGCAGTATCAAAAATTGATAAATTTGCTAGGAAAGTCCTAATAGTCTTGTCAGGATTTAAACTTAATCTCATTTGTTTGCTTGATTCATGCTGCTTTCCCTACTAAGGCTTAATTTTGTTGTTTTGGAAATCTGCCCTCTTGGTGATGGCAAGCTGCCCTGAGGAAAATCCAGGGAAGGACTTAAGCAAGGGTTTAAAACTCTTGAGGTAGTAGTTTTCCCTTCTCTGGAAAACTTAATGATAACATTACAAGGCTGGCTTTGTCATAATCTCATTTCTGAAGAATTAAATTATGATCTAGAAAATAAGAATATTATTGCTAATCTCTGAAGATGCTTTATCCTTTAAATAAGCAATCCTGATGATTCTTGATCCATGTATTTATTTAGATTCATGTTTCAATTGTGGGATTTTTCTGAAGGCAAGGTGCATTCATCTATTCAAACAATTAGGCTGATTGGGGGTGGGGGTTGCAGAATTGCAGGATAATATACCATCAGTACATGAATGCTTACCGAATCAGGAAAACTGTTGTTCTGCATGACTTGAAAGAATCCATGCCTGCATTTATAGTTAAAGTTATTTATCTGACAGAAATGTTAATTTGATAATTAGGACAGTTTTGCTTTACTGAATTGGTATTGTGCTGTATCAACCTCAAGAGTTCCAAAAGGATGAAAAACATTTGGTTATCTAAACTGAGTATTCCACCTTTTTTTCTTTTTGACCAATGATTCATCACTTCTTAAAGACACACTGGCGAGTTTTCAAGAGAAGAAAGTTGCTGCATGTGAAATCTTTGGAAAATAAATAGATGTAAACTATTACGATTGTAAAATCTTGTTAGTGGTGCTGAGCCTTAGGTGACCCAACTTTCAATTGTGTGTGAAGCATAATCATATTTAAACAAGTCATATTTTTGGTAGCCCTATTTCTTCCTCAATTCAGATTGAAAAAAATGCTTTAGTAGAGAGATCTTAATTTCCTTGTACACCAGAATGCCATTTACCTTGTTTTGAATAAGTGAACCAAGACAATCCTTTTTTTTTTTCATTTTGTAGCTGGATTCTGACAATTATGAGACTGACCCAGAATTAGCAAAAATTCGTAAGGAGAAGAACTATTCTTGGATGGATATAATAACAATAAGCAAAGATATGCTGCCAAATTATGAAGAGAAGGTAATAACTACAGCTTTGTTTGAGCTTTGGGAGGATTGTAAAGACTGGAATTTACCACTAGAGTGTGTGCCAGTTTTAAAAGTTTCTACTCTGCTGTGTGAGCAGTGGATTCCCTTTGTTTAAGAAGTAAGTCCCACTTCATATCTTCTGTAACAGGAATATGTGAGTGTATAAGTGTAGATATCTTTTAGCTGCTTTTTAATTTTTATAACAGTGTTCTGGTAACTTAATAGCCAGAGAATTCTGTCATGTGAATTTAATGATAGAATGCACTACTTTTAAATAAATACATATTTTTCTAGCACCTGGTGAAATAACACGTTTAATTTCTACTGCTCTTGTTAAAGTTGAGGCCGTCCTCAAAATCAGTTTGCTCTCTCAAAATAGTGGTTGAGTTCACAGATTATGCTGGGACTAAGCCATAAATATGTTTATTAGAATTTTATTGTGGTTTATTTAATAAACAATGGCTAAGCAAAGGGAATGGCATGGCATAGGAATGTTCAAATGAGCTGGGGAATAAACAAAGTAGTTTTCCTGACATAAGAGTGTGTACAGTGTATCAAGCTTCCAAAGGAAATGAAAATAACAAGTGTGAGATTTTTAGAGTGATAATCCAGGAAGAGAGACTTCTCTTTAATTTTCTTAGGTGGTTGTCAAGGCAATGCATTTGAAGTGCTATGAATATTTTAGTTGATCGCTGGAGAAAATTAAGAGTGCATACCTGATCTATTTCTCTTGATTCATTTTAGGTATATCATCAGCTGTTATAGTTAGCATTAATTTTTAAAAATTATCCTAAGAAAGACAAAATACTTCCGTCATTGTTAGGTTTTTTTATTTACTAGATTTAGACTTTCTTCTAAGCAGTAATAGGAAGGATGATAATAACCTGTCTTTTAAAAAATAGTTAGGTCACTGAAGGGTTCATTGTCAGAAACCTGACAAAATGAGCTAGATACATAGATGCAAAAACAAAATAAATAAATGAAGCTCTGATTTGGCTACAACCTCTGAAATCTGACCCTTTCTAATGTCCTATATTCCCAGAGATAGATGATTTCATTCTGTCACACTTTTATTTATTCTTACTACTGGTATCAGATATTGGACTACGGAATAGAAAATATAGAAATTAATTAGTTCTTAGGCAGAGAGTTGATAAATTTCACGAAAGATGGAGCCTGCCATTTCAAAACTGGCATTGCCAAAGGTTATCTGTGAGGTTTAAAACCAGATGTTTCCCATGCTCAGAATTAAAGGGTAAGGATTGTTTTTGTAGTTCCTTTTCTTGGTTTATATCAATAAATTTCTTATGGCACTTAGGAGAAAGAAAAAGCCTGAGTAGGAAGGGAGGCAGGCAGGAAGAAAACAATAGTATTCCTTCGGGATGTATCCATAGCCTCTGAATCTACTGATTTATTTATAGCAAGAGTTCAGCTGTCCCCACATTGGTTGGCATTCTCTGATTGTGAAACAACAATATTCTGGCTAGGAGTTGTGTTTCCAGCACATCTGGGGGACATCCAGTCAGAGAACACTGCATTTTGAGTGTAGATCCAGTGACTGGGTTTATACAACATATTAAACTTCAACATATTAACAGATCCAGTCTGATCTGGTGGTTAAGAGGCCAGGTTAGAAAGCAAGAGACTGTGGGTTCAAGTCCTGCCTTAGCCATGAAAGGCAGCTAGTTGATCTTGGGCCAATCACTCACATTCAGCCCAACTCATCATCTCACAGGGTTGTTGTTGTGGGGAAAATAGGAGGAAGATGTGTTGGATATGTTTGCCGCCTTGAGTTATCTGTAAAAATAATAAAGGTGGGATATATGTGTATGTGTGTGTGTGTGTGTATATGTGTATGTATATATGTAAATAAAAACATGTTAAAATCATGGTTTGTGGACTAAGCCACAGTGGCTTGATTCATATTTTGTGTTAAACAATGATTGTTAAATATGGCTTTTTTGAATAAGTGACTAATAGAAATCACACATCACACTAAACCAAAACAAACATATTAATAGTTTAATTCAGTGTAAATAAATCAAGTAAATTTAGCCACTGAATTCCTTAAAGATCTCCTGAGTACTCCTGAAGAATTATCATTAGACTACATGTAGTCCTTGACTTACAGCCATTTATTTAATGACCCCTTGAAGTTACAATGGTACTGAAAGAAATGACTGATGATCAAGCCTCCTATCTACTGATCATTGCAGCCTCCTCAGGGTCGCATGATCAGAAATTAGGTGCTTGGTAACTGGCATCTATTTATGATGGTTGCAGCATCCTGGCCATTTGCAACTTTCCCAACCAGGCTACAGACAAGCAAAGTCCATGGGAGAAGCTGGATTCACTTAATGACTGGGTGATTCACTTAACAACTGCAGTGATTCATCAACAACTGTGGCAAAAATGTCATATGTAAAATCAGGTGCAACTCACTTAACAACCGCCTTACTTAGCAATGGAAATTCTGGCCCCAGTTGTGGTCTATAAGTCGAGGGCTACCTGTCCCATAAGGCATTATACAGGGGTCTGGCCATGAAGACTATGTTGAAGCACCAATTAAAAGAAAGCAGCAACTATAATTGTTAAGGGGAACTTAGTTGAATAGATTAACATACATTTTTTTCTTAAACAAGTGAAAATAGTACTTGATTTTTCTGAGCATGGTTTGAGGTTTTACTTCTTTGTTTTAATTGAATTTAAAGCCCTGAACCCCTCTCCAAGTCAAACAAAGTGCCTAATAATGGCACCACAGTTTTGTCTAGATTGAGTTTTGGTTTATTGCCCCCTATCTGTTTTATTATTGATTAGGCTTAGCAGCTCCTCAGCTTCCCTGAATCTGATAATAAGGAGAAAGAGAGGTGGGCATTTCATTTATTAGCCAGTCAGAGCATTAAGCTTATTTCTTTTCAGAATTATATTCCATTCAAACTGATGAACTCTGTGTGTGTGTGTGT
>JANHJO010005497.1:136923-153958 GCA_032468235.1 Pseudoxyrhopus heterurus | reverse complement strand
TTGATTTATTATATTTTTTGGGAAGTATTCCTAATAAAAAAATCTCCGGTTTCCACTCAATCTTATCTTTTATTATCATCTCTAACCACTGTCTAATTTCTCTCCAGTATTTTTTTGCCTTACTACACTTCCACCACATGTGGAAGTACGATCAGGGTATTTGCTTGCATTTCCAACATCTAGCCAGATTATTCTTTTTCATGCGTGCCAATTTTACTGGATTAGCATGTGCTTCTTTATCATTCAGCGTATTACATAATGTCATGATTCCTGGTGTAGGATCAATGAAGCCAGGCAAATGGGGTACCGTATAGTCAATCAATGACAACGAATAACCCATAGATTATCTTTGAAATCTCTAAGGTAAAAATTAGTTTTCTAACAAATTTTTAACTTTGTTTTCTTCTGGGATATGTTTTTTAACAACTCTGTTTTCTAACGTACAAAGCTGGGACGTCCTATTGAAAACCAGTCCAAGGGCAGGTCCAATCCGGCTTAGCGTTTCGAGATCAGCCATGGAGCTAAATTAACAGAAGCGGCTTCCCTCTGCTTTCTCGGGCCAGGTTGCAAGGGCTCATCGTAGCCTCTGAGGTTGGGGGTGGCGAGTCACACGGTAAGGGATGTTACTTCCCGAGGGCCCTGCTTAAAAACACCGCTCTCCAGGTGCAAGTCAACAAGACCCGCCTGCCCTTTGAAGCGGACGCGCACCGGCGATAGGAGCAGCGAAAGGCGGGCAGAAGCCGAGGCGGGGTGCCGCGCCGGCGCCCCTTGGGTCACGCGCGCCTTCCCCGATGAGGCGGACCGGAAAGCCTGAGCTGGGGGAAGAGACCTCTGTGCAATGGCTGCCTGGGCGAATTGGCGGGAAACAGACTTGAGGAATGAAACCCCAATCCCCGCAGTATTGCTGACAACCAATAAGTCACCTTTTTTTTTTTTTGCTGCTTGTACAATCACACCTGAGTTCGCTTCCTCTTCTTTTTTTCCTTTCATCCCAGCTGGAAGATGGCTCGTGTTCCTACCCCCAGCCCCTCACAAGCTCAGCAACCGAGAGCTAATCCTCCAGCGGGAGCCGGGCCGTGTCGCCCTCTCCCCTTTTGTACCGGGATCCTCTCGAGAGCTCGTTATTCCCAGCCCTGCCGCCTCTGCTCCACAGGAGCCGAACGTCAGCCGGGCCGGGAGACGCTTTGCAGCTCGCCTGGCTGCCTGGCAATCCTTTCCTCCTCCCCCGCCGTCTGGTTTGAATGGCAGCTCTCTTGTTTTAATAGATCCCTTATTTTAATTTGGCTTTTCAAGCAGCGGCAGGCTTTTAATGCTGGCGGAGAGGCGGCTTCCTCATTTTCACCTCTAAAGCAGGTCAATTCGTCGCCTATTCAGTCACCCGTCACGGTAACCTTTGGAATTATCCAGGGCTCTCTGGCGCGCAGCGTGTGAGGAGCATAGCAATAAGAGCAGCGCACCTGCTGACATGCTCTGCCAGCACTTTAATGCATTATAGATACATCCAGGCAGACAAATCTGTAGACTATACTGGCTGCCACCCCCACAGCATAGCCGGTGTCTTTTTCTGTGGATCCATGTGTGCACCTATGTGGGAATGCACTCACCGATGGGCCAGAATGATGGGCAAAAGGGGGAAATAAAGCAACCTGTAACGTTGTAGGGAAGCTGGTCCAGTCCGAGATGGCAATAATAATAAGGCCCGTTACCCCTCTGCCTCTTTCAAGTGTGCAGAAGAGAATGTCTGTGTTTGAACACCATTCAGGTCTGGTCCATTCTTCTCAAGTGAAAGGATGCTTACCTTAACTTATTTTCCTATATTGAAGTCCTGGATGAATCACATTGCCCTTGGCCTAAGTGTGATTGGTTTGTTGTTTTTTCCCTTAGGGAGTTGTAGTTGTATTTATATATTTGAAAAATGTATACAGCTATTTATTTACATTATATAAAATAATCCCAAGTGGCTAACAAACAAATGAAAACAGAAGCTTATCATACGCCAGCTGATTGTAAACCCAGAGTGATGTGGGCCCCCGTTATTTAACAAATCATAATCGGGAAAGCTATGACTGGATGTGATACGTGAATCCAGTTTCTATCTACCTCTTTCATCTGAACAAGCTATCCTTACCTTCAAATAATTAGCTTCTTGAGCTTACTTGGTAATAAATCAATGGATCACATCCCAGGTGAAATGAATAGGCTTCTGCTCACCCAACAGACTGCATTGTTTTCTCCCTCACTGTTTCTTAATTTCTCCTGGAACAATCTTCAAAGCTGATTTCAGGGGCAAGTGGCCTAGGGGGGCATGTTCAGAGATAAAATTATTTTTTCTTGCAAATGCTGTTTGTTTTGACAAAATTCCTTATCTTTAAGAGAAGAATTTGGACAAAAGATTAATGAGTAAATTATGAACGGATTCTTTCTTTAGATGAGTCTGTCTATTCTGATATGCTTGGGTAAATCCTGATGCATTTTGGTCACAAAAGCAAAGGAAAGCTAGTATTAATATTTAGGTATATAGTAACTTTCTTGCTTAATTGGGTAAAGTTACAGGGCAAAATGGCAGTTTTCCATACTGAGCAGGCCTAGTTGAAACAGGTGAAGGAGGATGTGTCCCATAATTCTTCTCAAAACTATTTGGGACAGTTTGTGGCGGTCGAGTGGATGCATTGTTTTAGAGACAACCCCCCCCCCCCAAAAAAAAACCGACTGGAGCCTGTCTTTATAATTTCCTACTTTATTGCAACCTTTTCCATCCATCACCCCACTGTCCTCCAATTCTATACACACAATCACTACATCCTGAATGTCTTTAGAACAAACGCCATCGGGACAAATTATCTTATATAGGTCACTATTAACAGAAAAAACGCCCATCTGAATAATTTTGATGGTTGGCATACACTATAAGCTGGCAGTAACTTCAGGGATGAATTTGATGGTAGATTAACAGGAAGTCCTGAGGGTGATATACAGACCAGTATATAAATTCCTATATTACAACAATTTTACCATGTATTCATAATTTTACCATATATTCATAATTACAGAGCTTTTTTATTGCACTTGCTGGATGAACATTTAAAGATTAGCCGAGGTATATACAGCTTCTGAAATGAGCTTTTGCAAAAAAAAAAATGGATGGGCTTATCCTAACTTGAGGCATTGTGTGTTGAAGCTGTCACCCTCTTTGACAGCTACAGCTTCAAGTAGAGCCTGTTTCTTTTGCATGCTGCGAGAAGACTCAAGTTCGTACATGGTTGTCAAATTGAAGAGAACACTCTCATGGAGGTAGTGTTTAGGATCCTGCTGAACCATCCCTTCCAGCTGACGGAGGGAATCCTTCAGTTTTCCCAGATAAAGAAGACAAACAGCAGCATTGTTGTTAGCCTAGGGAAAATAGACATATTAGATTTCTTTATGAAATCCAAAGGAACCACTCTAGAGAAAATGCAGCACACTTTAAATACTTTTTTTTTTTAATCAAGCCTTAATTTTTGGAAGGGACTTGGATGCTTTCTTTGTTGCTAGAGTTCCAACCATTACAACAGGGCTTGTTTACAGAGCTCAAGATAGATATGAGGAACATCTCAATTTAAACTGGTTCTCCAACTGGATGCCCTCCACTGACTAGCTGAAAATTCTGGGAGTTTCTATTTCAATCCATATGGACGGTTCCAGATTGGAGAAGGCTGAACTGTATATTACTTTGCATCATTCCAGTGAAGTTCACTAAACAAATTCTGATTGTGCTAAGTACTGATACTTATTACCTCAATGTGTACAATTAGTTCTCGACTTACGACCGGCTTAGTGACTGTTCAAAGTTAAGGCAGAGCCCCTAAATGCTATTTGTGATGTGGTCCCAAAGTTATGGCAGCTGCAGTGCCTTTGCAATTGTTTGTCCTTATAACCAACTGCAAGGATGCTGCAGCGTCCCTCTACTTATCTTCCCACCATCTCCCACATAGGGTCCCTGCAGGCCTTGAGCGTGGTCCACATTCCACCCTGCTGCACACCCTCCACTTCACCCCACATCATCTATCAGACACTTACCTTTAGGAGATCTCCAGAGCTTAGATGAGGGAAGATGATCAAGCTGCTCCATTGCTAGACTGCGTGGCATGATTCTGAAAGTGGTTGCCACAATTCAAAGTGGCTGCCCTGAAAATTGCAGCTGCTTTCAGGACCATACCACACTGTCCAGCAACAGGGAGGCTTGCTTTCCTTCCCTAACACACATTCTGCAGTGTTCTGGAGTTTGTGTTAGGAAAGCACGGCAAGCAGTTCCATTGCTGGGCTGCAAGGCACAATTCTGGAAGAGACCACCATTTTTTGAGAAGTTGTAATTTAATGCGGCCAGAGGAGTGGGAACTGGAGCATGGTGTACCTCGGGGTGGGGGAGGCCCTGGACAGGACCTATGCTAGGTCTCCCAAGGCCTGCCTCAGGACGCCTGAGGCACCCCATGTTTCGCTTAACAACCACATCAGGAAGAACAAGGATGGAGCATCGTAATTAAGGCGATCCACATGGGCGCTTCACTTAATGGCTATTATGACTCATGGCAGTCTTCATTATGGTCGTTGGTCAAAGTCTACCTGTATATCCCTACAGTATTATAAATGAGACACTAAAGGACAATTTACTTTTAAAGCTTACGAGCCATGGCTATTTATTTAACATTAAGATTTCTTACCACAGAATTCGATGGATCAATCTTCAAAATTTCTGTGAAATATTTGTGAGCTTCTGCAAAGTTATTCTGACCAAGATGGAGAAATGCTCTAAAATATTGTAAGAGTAAGAAGAAGAGAGAGAATGTATGTACTCTTTCAGAAAATGACTCAGTTATAAAAGGAAACTACATTCTTTTCATAGATATGGATGTTCTCTCAGTTGATCTTCATAAATTAATCTTGGATCTAAATTATAATTTAGATTTCAGATTAAACAATGCAACATGAAGCAATGACTTGATAGAGTAGCTAATTCATACATTATGAAGAGGTGAACAGAAGTATAGCATTGAGTTCCAACTTACTGGAATTCTTCAGCAGATTCTGTTTCCTATATATATATTTGCCAATATGTATGTGGTCTTCACAATTTTAAATAAGCACTTAAAACATATTAAATAAGTACACTTCAGTAACTATTTCTTTTGTTCACAGACAAAAAGGGGATACATAGAAGCTTCCAATGGTTAGTGATTTTAGCTAGTTTCTTTGATGTTGTATTCCAAGTGTAAGCACCCATACTTTTTGGAAGTGCTCCCAATAATGCTGTACAACTTTTGAGAAACTAGGAACAGAGGGAGAGAGGATTCAGAATGAGGAAGGCCTCTTCCTCTAGGATGTATGAAATTCCTCTAGTATGTGTGACATTTTGCTGAGCACAACTCTAGATCCAATACATTCAATGTTCCACTGAGTTAAATGGTTCTTCTTAGTAATTATGGGGAAATCTGCATTGCAGCATTAATCTGTAAAGCTGATATAGGAATAAATTTGCATGTGAAAGTGGCTAGAACAAAGCATATTATATAGTGGTCAAGGAAAAAAAACTTGTAATAAGGTATTTTTTCAGGGTTACAGTATGTCATACAAGTCTCATAGGCTGGTAGGTGCCAATCAGCTTTTCTTCTGGCAGCTGAGGTTACATAAAAGATAAATTAAGAGAAAAGGGTATTCTCTAGGGCCTCTTAATGTTCACAGTGCATTCTTTGCAAAATCATGTCTAAGATTAATTTGGCATTTATGTCTCCCACCTGTTCATTAAAACCATAATTTGGTTCTTCAGTCCATCCAATTTCTGAGTCACTTTTTCAACGTCTTGAAAATACTTTTCGGCCATTTTAATGTCTCCAATCTGGATAGCACATAAATGGTAAGTAACAGTTACTTTAATTAACAAAGCACAAGAGAGGCTCATCAATAGGTAGATCTTCACAAATACATTACTTTCAACACTAGGAGCAAAAGAAGAGAAAAATGTAACATACAGCAAATATAAATACCAATCCTAACCCATCAATACATAGCTAAAATTAGTGATTTGGGTCAACATTGATTTTAGTTAATTATTAATACACACACACAAACATGCATGGAAGCTCTCAAAGTGTGACAATTTGTAGATACTGGTAGCAGCAGTGGAATATACTGATTCTCAGACCTATCTAGCTCTTGGCTCACTCCAATTATATCAAATCTGAAATAGAAATTCTTTAGAAATAGTTCAGTAATGTTCAAGAAAATATTCCAGAGAACCAAAACTCAGATAAATTTGTTCACAATTTTTTTTATAAATTTGTTCTGACACAGAAGTGTCATGATGTATGGCTATTCAGCCCTTTTTATTTTCCAGTTAAGGCATGTTGAACCTACAGTATCTTATTCCTAGTGCTGATTAAACAACCTTCCAGTTCTTATTCCAGGCATTTTATATAAATGTTTATCGATAGCCTTTGAAAGCCAATCCATTCCTCCATTTATGAACACACTACTCTGAACTGAAAGCGGTTCTGAGATTGCTACAAGAGACATTTTCTACTATAGACACAGGGAAGATCAGTTGCTTCTCAAGTTCAGTAATTTGAGAAAGGTTTGATGTCTGGCCAAAAGGCAGCAAGAACAAATCCACACTAAATGTCCAATTCAAATGGTATATATCTGTGTGCATTCTAAATTTCCCATAAACTAAGTGAGGTGGTGATTTTCCTTCCTTCAAACATCTAGATCTAGATGGATCAAGTTCTCTCAAAGGAAAGCAGGTGGGGTTTTAATTACTGTTGGCTCAGTGGCCTATATAGAGGGTCAGAAAGAGCAGGAAAATAATTCCAATTTCCAGCACAATTTATTGCATGCAGTGAAAACAGGATATAAAAAGTGGGTCATTATGGGCTTCAGTTTTATTTGATTATTATTTTATCCTTGCTACAAGATGGGGCTTATTGCTCAAAGGCAAACAGCTTCTTGGTTATTTATTATGGACTGCTGAAGGCTTTGGGCAGTGCTAAAAAGGCAGGAAACTCAAGAGACTTTTCAAGTTTCCGGAAGCGTGATTGTTGGGCTACATTCAGTTGGAAACTTTATCTTTTGTATCTGGTCTCGAGATCTGGTTGCTTTGGGAATATTACAAGAGGAGACTGTATAACAGTCTAAACTGGAATAAATTTCTGCAGATTCCTTGATCCTCCAGATGAAAGTTCTGTGCAGATGCACTTATCTCCTTTTGAATTTTATAAATATTTCTATATTTTTGCCACTGTTTTTCACTGTGGGTCCTACTGACAAGAAGAGTCTGAATGAAAAATATCAGCAAAGTTTGCTGCTTCTTTTTGGTCATCTGTCATAGATTTTTGCCAATCTAAAAAAAGCCCCATTCCCCTTAGATTTTCATATTGGTACTTAGACATAGACTTTGACCTGTCCATCCAAAATCATGAATTTGTTCTTCATCTATTCTCTTAACATTCCTTATTTAGCAACCACAATTGGGACCAGCAACTCTGTGTAACACGGCTGCTAAGTGAGGCATCACCACAACTTGTGATTTTACTGCCAGCTCTCCCTTTGACTCTTGCTCGTTGGAAGCTGGCTGTGTGAAGTGTGCAACTGGTGATCATGTGACTGTGGCATGCTGTGACCGTCATTAATGCCTGCTGGTTGCGAGGCACCTGAATCACAATCACATGACTGCAGGAATGCTCTTATGGTCATAAGTGCAATGACTGGTTGAAAAGTTACAGCACTGTCATAACATTGAATGGTCGCTAAACAGGACAGTCATTAAGTGAGGTCTACCTTTACAGTCTTGCCTGCATATTTGAAATCACTTTCTCCCTACTATGCCCACTTGCACGATGGAGCAGTATATAATTGCTCTTGCTAAGAGTTATTGCTACTTGCAGTTTTCTTTTTAGCTGATGAGAAGATGGCCTGATATTCACCTGTAAAATACTGTGATACAAGGCAAAATTTATGCTTCTTTTAGTGATGGCAAGTTACCCAGATCCTAAAATAAAGAATTCCAAAGCATGATATTATCACATCAGTGCTTAATAGCTGGAATGAGTGTCTTATCAGGGAATGTAGTATTTGGTTTCTATCTGACATAGTCCTACTTTTGATTCACTTGTCCATGGAACATTCCTTAAAGGTAAGAAGGTTATATCCAGGCACTTTTTGGCAAATCTGAATGAGCATCAGTATTCTTCTTGTGAGCCATGTTTTTGGTCTTCTATTCTTTCATCAACTGTTTTTACTGTTTTTGATTCTGGAATAGCCAAGGTAAGGATGGCCTGAATATCCCGGTTAGTTATTCTGGGGTTCTTTGTGATTCCTTGGATGATTTCGTGCTGAGCACTTGGGAGTAATTTCGAACAATCTTTATTGTTCAAAATCTTTGTTTCCTAAGTTACTAAACATGAATTGGTGGAGCCCCAACATTTTAGAACTGATTTTATAATCTTTTCCAGGCTGATAGGCATCAACTACTTTGTAAGAAAGATTTTCGAAATATCTTTTCATTGGGACATATACCCCTGTAATATCTGCATTGTGAGAACTTCACTGTGATGATGAGAGCTAGTATATGATACATAGTGCAGAACAGATCCACACCAACCCTGGTTGTCTAATAAAGTACATTTCCTCTCTCCCTCCCAATTTCACAGTTTTGCAGCTTTTCTTGGGCTTCTCGGACTGCACAGAGACATGGCCTCCTGGCAAACGAGAGGCGGCTTCTGTGATGCCATGATTCCAGACCCTTTTGTAAAGCCACAGGCTTTTCAAGTGCTATTGTTCAAGGTTATGTAAGCAAGCCAATGAGTTTCTTGGGCTTTGTCTTCAATTCTATTGCATTGGAAGGAAAAGGTCCCACTCTGACAGTAAAAACCACTAATTCAAAAATGTCCAATAATCTCTCTTCTCCCAAGGCCCCTGATAAGAGCAAGAACTGAGGAAGACCGGAGTCCCTTCAGAGCCTGTTAACACTGTTCTATGAATTGGACAGACAGATTGTTCCTCGGAGGCATCAGGCAGTCTCCTTGCATCGTACCCAAGGTTGGGAATCTTGCTTTTCAGCAAACCAGCCTCTGATGGCTCTTAGTAGAGAAAGAGCGGAGTTGGGAAGCCAGCTCCTCTCTTCAGAATAGTCTCCTAAAGGGAATCTCGTCTATTTTACTTGATGGATTGCAAGTCTGTTCGGCAATGTAAGAGGACACAAGCGGTTTTTCCAAGAATGATTTGACAAATGTTTTAATATTCTGCCTGCGACAGGCTATTTTCAGTGTGAATCACCTAATGATAATATTCTTTTAATCAAAAGAAGACTGGGTTAGATTACTTCTTTAAAAAGAGTCATTTCTTTCAGCTGACTCCCTGGAATTGTCCTGATCCAAATGCTACAGATTTCTTAGGTGATTTTGCTATCTAATCCAGTTGTAGAGGCTGGATTTCATTCTTCGTGGCTTGAGAGCAGGACACTTGGAAGATAATTTTCCTCTTCCTGGGACTCCTTAGCTTCAAGTTCTCCTTCTGAATTTCTTTCTCAAGAGCCTCCAAAGCAGGACTTTCTCATAGGTCATATCCATCACTTATCTTAGTGTCATTCTGATGCCAGGCCAAGTTCCTTTTTATTTTTCAAGAACTTTAGTGCTTCATTCCAAAGTTATCCTTCACAACACTTTTACAAACCAACAGCTTTTATTACTATTGTATTCTGAGTGTGTTAATTTCTAATTGTCAGCCACCTCCCAGAATTTATTACAAGCTGTCTAATACATATTATTCAGAAGCAAATATTAAATTATTCAATTATCAAATATTAAACTCTTCAATTTAGTTATAAAAATGAGGAAAATCTGAAATATTTTATAAAAATATCTGGGAGTCTTCTTGAGAGTCTCCAGTTGTGAAGAAAATGGGTTGTCCAATTCCATCTTTTACAAAGTGACTAAATTTCAGCAGAAACGTCTTGGAGGTTTATGATCCGATTCAGTGTTACTCCATTTGTAATTGACTGATTCAGGGAACAGTTAGCAGCAAGCTAAATATGGCCGACATAAGAAAGGGGAAATTAAACATCCCTTCTTGTGTTTGTTATTATGCTGAAAACAGAAATTTTCTTTTGGTATTAAAGTCAAACGGGAAGAAAACAAGGGAGGCACAGATCTCATGCTGAAGACAAATGCAGCATTGATCTTTTTAAAAGCACCAGTGCCACAGGAAATCAACAAATAAATTTTTCTATCAAAAAAGTTTACTATATTACAGAAATGGAAGCAGGCAAAGTGAGACAGCCCCTCAGGCAACTTATTGTTAGTATTTGCTTGTTACTGTGCTTTTACACCAGGAATGGGAGAAATGTTAAGGATTTTCTTCCTTTATGTGAAAATAATTTGACTGGTTGTGTGAACTGCGCACCTTGCCTTGATTAGATGATGTGGCTAAGGCTGCATGTTGCTAAGAGGGCAAAAGGGTCCTTTTCTTTCTCTCGAGGACCACTACAGAGAATTCGGGATTGCAATTTGGGGAATGAAAAGCTACTTTCATGAATTCCATAGAAAATGTGGAGTATTTATTATACCCCATTTACCTTTCAGTATCTGTGTGTTTATAACTGAGTGGAAATTGTCAGATACCCTGCATCTCTTATGGAATAGGGAACAGCTAGTCTGCAAAACAATGCTCACCAGATAATTCAATGAGTTTACAGAGTCTGTTGTTTCAACTATTATGTTTTCATTCAATAATAACCGTCAGAATGCTCATTACATTTAAGTTGTAGGTATTCTGGAATAGCAAAAAGTTAGGTGGACAAACCTAGGACGTTCTCCCTGATCTGTTAGAGCATTCACCTCATATTTCCTTCTAGACTTATTTGGTACTGATGCAGCCATCTGCTTTACATCTTTCAGCAATACTTTGTCATTATTTTTGTTTCAAAGAATGACGTAATTCACACATCCAACTATCTAAAATTAGGGCACTTTAAAACCTTTCCTATGTTAATACTAATGTAATGGGGCTCAGCAGGGCTTTCACGTAGCGTTATTCAGAATCAGGTACATACCTGCAGGAAAATCCTTCCAATTCCACTCAACAGCTGAGGCTCTTGCTCTGGGTAATATTTCATGACGGTATGATATGTCTCCACAGCAAGCACATAGTCCTAAGGGGTAAAGCAAGCACAAAGGGGGAGGGAGGCAAAGTCAACATTTATTCTGTGCTCCATATACCTTAAAGTGAGCGAAGCTGCAGACATGCATGATAAAACAGATGGAAGCAGAAATTTTCAAAGTGGGAAGGACACCGTGCCTGAAAATATAATGACAAGATTTCCTATTTTCTTGGCACCTAGCAGAGGGAGCGGACACACAAGACGAAACAACCCCACATGAGAGCAATGTTTCACTTGCTTCTATCGCAGGCACACAGCACATAGGACAAAGCAGCCCCAAAGTCGAATCAAATTCAGGGAGGCTTCAGCAAGCAACAGTTTTACATCTGCCAGGATCACAATAAGCATCCTTTGGCTCTTTCCTCCCTCTCTCACAAAGACACACACACACACGTGGGTACACACAGGCACACAGACACAAATTGTTCCTTATCTTTCTGCATGGGAAGCGAACCTGTGGTGCCAACTGCTCTGTCGGCCAGATTTCCAATGCTCTGAAAATTATTCATGCTGGGAAAATGGTCACAGCTTATGTGTTGCTTCATGAGGGAGCTGTCGCTAGAGCTAAATGAAGGGAATTTCAAATGAGCTCAGCAGAGCCGGGATGGGGGTTCAGATGGTAGGAACCCCCATCCTACTTCTTTTGATTACTGTTCAATGCTTCTGAAGAATGGTTTTTAAAAGGGGGGAGGCAGTTAGAAATGTTTATTTGTTCATCATATATAAACTTCCTGATGGAGACATCTTGGTCTCCATTTAGATGTGCATCTTCAAAAATTCAGTTAAAAAAAAAAAAGAACGAAAATCAGTTCAGTGCAGGAAAATTAATTCTGCAAACGTATTTTCAATGGTAAGAGCACCAATGAGGAAACAGTACGATTGAGCTCCTATTCTTTTATTTTTAATTTATTGTGTTTCTAATCTGACAAGTTCCTAAAATGCAGGCCGTGTTAGAATAAAACACCACAAAACAGGCACTGATGAGAAATCAAAAACCAAGTACCCTGAATGGGAGCAAATACAGAGAAATTCTATTATAGAAAGGGCTTCATAGTTCTGCACATAGGTCTGGAGATAACAATTCTGCGAATACCCGGCAGGGATCCTGTGCTTCATCTCCCTCCCTCTTGCCTCTCTCCCTCACACACTTCAGTTATTCCCAAAATTGTATTACACGCCTCTCTGGAAAGTCCAAGTTCAGGTGTGGATTTCTGGCTAGCTGCGGTCATAACAGACCTGGGAGGGGAGGGGAGACTTCAAATGCATTCTTCAGACACAGAAGTTCCATATGCAGTAAGGTGCCTCCTGCCATCTGTTCCTCTCTCCGCCTTTCTCCAACAGAGATGCTGCCAGATGCAAAGCCCTAACACCTACTCTGCTTTCAGGCAGACTCACCAGCTTTTCCACTGAGGCACGGCATATAGGGATGCTCCAACCGGGGGTGGAGGGAGGGGGAGTATGAATTGTATTTGGACAAGTCAATTAATGAAAATTACAAGTACACTCAGAATTTTTTTATTTATTTATCTAATCCCGCTTTTATTGTATAAATAACTCAAGGCAGTGAACATACATAATACTCATTCCTCCTCCTATTTTCCCCACAACAACAATCCTGTGAGGTGAGTTGGGCTGAGAGAGAATGCCTGGCCCAAAGAAATCCAGGCTAATGTCCCTCTTTTAAAAACAGGATTGAGGCAGCACCAAAGCTTTCTTTAAAATCCACTTACAGTATTGATTCCCAGTCTTAAAGCCAAGGCAGTCATAAAATTTTTGATTTGCCCACCCTCCTTGCAGCCTGCGGAGTGGCAAGAGCCATTCTGTAGCCAAGCAATTCTGCTGTAACGTAATCATATACAGATTTATGTTCTATGTCTCCTTTATATTAGAAAGGTGAATCTAAATTAAAAGGAAATAGTTAAGCACTAGCCTTACGTTTTACTAGAAGAGACCGAGTCTCCTGTTTTAATTGGTTGATAACAAAGGCAAGAGAGAGGTGGAAGGAGAACAAAATGGTTAGATGACTACAAAAATGCATCTTTTGCTCTGCAGATCTCATATTTCAATTTTCAAACCCATGCAATTTGTTCACACAATTGTTTTTCAACTCTATTCCACCATTATGACTAATGTGGGGTATATTTTTGTGGAGTTATGAGCTAATTTTTTAATACCTTTTCTCATTTTAAACTATGAACCCTTTCATGTAAAATAAGCATAATCTAATTTCTGCATATCTCTGTATTTCCTGAAGCCATGCTATAGTCTTCACTCTCTGCATCTATTTAAGTTATATGCTCCTGTTATACAGGTAGTCCTCGTTTAGTGACTGCAATTGGTGCAGGAAATGATCACTAAGTGAACTGTGTGTGTGAGAGAGAGAGAGAGAGAAAGAGAGGGGGGAGGGAGGGAGGGAGGGAGGGAGAGAGAGAGATGCTTTAAAGATTGCTGGTTGCTGCTATCTCATTCAGCTAGTCCTTTCATACAGTGTCCCGTGCCTGTCCCATTTTTTCTGTTTTGTCCCCTTGCAGGGCAGAGCTAACTTCAATTTAACAATCTCGGCTCTATGACCTTAAATTAGAGCTTCCCAGACAGTTCATACAGAAACTGACCAGATTGTAATCAATTTCACACTGAAGGCTTTTGTTGTCATAAATGTGTGCACTGATCGTAAAATTATTTTTTTATTACCATTTATTACTGTTGCATTTGTAAATGGACACTATCTGAGTAGTTGCTGAATGAGGACTACTTGTATTAGAGTTCATAAGTAATCAGTTCATCAGGAATCTCTTTAACAGAATATGGAAAGTAATATATTTTGATTCAAGCAAAATATCTGGTCAAGCACCAAATATGGAACGACTAGTTAAATGTAGGTTGAATAGCATGTCAATTAACTGAACATATAACTACCTTGAAAATCATACTCATGGTGTCTCCATCAATGGCTTTTATTATCAGAGATTGGCTAGAGATATTGTATGGGGTGGCACAAGTCTCAAGTCCTCTTAGTGCTAAGAATTAGAAGAAATTACGGTATTATTAAATTTCAGATGCCACAAAATTGAGTCGGAAAGCTAAACATTAGAGGGGAAAAATAAAACTCAAAACAATCTTCGTAGGTTTGAGGAATGGGCTGAAAATAACCAAATGAAGTCTAGCAGACAAATTTGTAGTTCTTCGTTTAAGAAAGGAGAATCAAACTTATGAGCATGGAATGGGACAATACTTGGTTTGATAATATTACATATAAAAATATTTTTGAACAATAATTGACTGCAGGGGATGAATCAAAATGTGCTTGCAAAACAGACCCAATTTTAGGTGGTATCAACTAAAATATAATTTTCAAACCGTGGCAGGGAATTGCACAGCTGTCTTTTCTTTGACCAGACTCTACCTCAAATACCATGTCCAGCTCTGGCCACCACGTCTGATGAAGGAATCAAGCCACACAGAACATGTTTTGAGAAGGGCTAACAAAGATGATAGGAGATGAAAGATGAGAGAGGTGGAAGCAGCTGGATAGCTTTTGCTTTGTGGAAAGACATCTGAGGAGGGGATATGATAACATCCTCCAAATATGTGAAAGGATGTCATGTAAAAGACCAACTCCTGTTTTCTTTTCTTCTAGAGTTTAAGACACAGAGTGATGGATTTGCATTCCTGGAAAGCAGATTCTGACCAACAGAAAGAAGAAAAAAGTTCTATCAGTAAGAACAGTTTGACATCTGAACCCACAGAGGTTGAGGAACCAATAGCCTAAATCAGGGGTCTCCAACCTTGGCAACTTTAAGTCTGGGGGACTTCAACTCCTAGCTTTGCTGGTTGGGGAATTCTGGGAGTTGAAGTCCTGGTAGGACTCCTACCAATGCAGATCAGTGTCCAATTAATCAGAAATGCACCTTTCACTCATCTTATTCCTTATTTTTAGTAATCTACTTGTGGTTTTTGTTAGAAAGAAATTGATTTCCCAATTCATAAGAATGCAATATATGGTATGTCTTTTGGGGAGGGGAGGAGAGGGAGGGCTGTCGCTAGATGGCAGCACACTGCATTTTACAGCAATTCCAGAAGAAATCTAATTTATTCATGACACATTAAATTACAGCTGACAACTAAATGACTTCTTTGGAAGAAATATAGAATATAAAAGCTGCACCAAATTCTTGTAAATATATACTCCTAATTATTTGTACTTGTCTGATTTCAAGTCTTATTGGCATAAAAATACTGTTTTATAGGAATTTTAGACACTGTTAATGTTAATTAACTTTATTATCAAGCTATTTTTAAAATGTAAAAAAAATGCAAGAAAATATTTCCCGCCATTATTTAGGCCCTAAGATTTACGCAGAAAATGTTAATTTTTATAGAAGTGCCTCTTGTATTATTGTAAGTAACTTACATCACATTCTTAGACAGTTATAAATTACAAAACTCTTTGACCAACTGAATGGGTTCCTTAAGATTAAGGAATGGAGACTCCTTCTCTCCCCAACATCCACACCTTTCAGATGCGATCTGAATTTGATCTAGAGCAGGGCTGTCAATCTCACGGCGTCACATGACGTATTGGGACTTTCCCCCCCTTTGCTAAACCGGGAGTGGGCATGGCCAGTGTGTGACACATCCGGCCTGTGGGCCGGGAGTTTGACAGTCCTGATCTAGAGAATGGCAGTTACAGCAGAACTGAAGGGAAGCCAGCAGGGAGAAGTCTACTCATTAGATACTTGATTCAGGGAAAGGATAGTACTCAGCATCAGTAGTACTAACAGTGGCATTTCACATGACACCAAGGCAAGAGCTACAAATCATATTTCCACTGGCCTTATTTTCCTCCCATGATACATTTGCAGAGAACTACAATACTGAAAGTACCTTTACATCAACTTCAGATGATGTTGGAATATTTGCCAACCCATCCCCCCTCAGTCGCTCACATTTACTCTTCTGAAGTTAAAGAAATGTTTTGTGAGCTGTGAAAGGGAGTGTGAAGGGCCTAAATAAATAAAACAACAACAACAAGGGTACAGTTCCCTGAATTCTGTCGATGCCTCTAATTTCAATTTATAGTACTTTTTTGAATGTACCAGGTGAACTTTGCTCTTGGTGGAAGGATTGAATGGAAAGTAACTCCAAGGTGTGAAATGCAGTCAGCGATATCTAAAGAAAGTTGTAGGGAAACTAAAAAAAAAAAAAAGCTTAAGCACTTGAACATTATGCAAACAAAGCAGAAATCTAGATTCATAAAATGGTTTTAGAATTCTGAGTTTAGAGATGTCTTTTTATTAAAGTCAAGATTGCAGTTGGATACAAAGATTGAGCTGTGGTGAATGGAACAAGCAAAAAAAAACAAAACAAAAAAACAAAAAACTATACATAGGGGAAAAAACAGATGTCCGGCTGCTACTAAAGAGAGATGCTATAAGAAAATTAAATACAAAGAAAAAGAACCCATTCTGAAATTTGTGTATTTCAGAACCACTTTTTTCACACCTTAAAATTCCTAATTCCAACTATTCAAGAAATCTTTTTGTTTAAAATTATTGTCCCTTCCTGACTTATTTTGCTAAAGCATCTTTTATCAATATATACTATCTAATCTCTCCAACTACCCTATCTATTCCCGAAATTAGTTGGGATGATATCTCCCAGGATTCCTACACAGCTGAAAATTCCAGGGGCTCTAACTCAATCCGTATTTGCAGGGGGAAAGGGGTGACCTTTAAAATACCATTGTTGGGGGCAATATGCTGACTCTGTAAAACACTTAGAGAGGGCTGTAAAGCACTGTGAAGCGGTATATACAGTACAGACCAAAAGTTTGGACACACCTTCTCATTC
>JANHJO010005497.1:126359-136823 GCA_032468235.1 Pseudoxyrhopus heterurus | reverse complement strand
ATGTTCATAGTCATGAAAATAAAGAAAACTCTTTGAATGAGAAGGTGTGTCCAAACTTTTGGTCTGTACTGTAAGTCTAAGTACTATTGCTATGTTTGTCAAATATCATATAATTTTTATCCAGATACATAATAACTACTCCTCTGTGATGGATACTGTAGATCTGAAGACTTCAGATAGATTTAGACAACTTGCTGAAGACAGCAAAGTCTACTTTGTGGCTACCAGAGAATGAAAATTGCTTTTCATAGTTTCTTGAGGTTTGTTAGAAATAATAGTGCATTCCAAGGAAAATGCTCAAATATTTGCATTAAAATAGAAACATGAGGCTACTAGCCATACAAATGGCTATTGAAAAATAGTTTTTGACCTATCAATTGTTGGTTTGAAATGCAGCTTAAGGAAACAATTCCATGCAGCAAGCTGTTTGTGGAATGGGACAACTCACCATGGCCAACTTGTTGCGGCCAACTTGCCATGGCCAAGTTGCCACGGGACAACTCACCACAGCCAACTCACTGCGGGACAACGTGCCATGGGACAATTCAAAAAATCCATTATTTAAGAATCATTTTAATTTTTGCCATTCCCATTTCATTTTGCCATTCCTTTGGCACCTTTTCCTAATGATTCTATTCTACCATTTCTTCAATATTAGTGTAACTCTTGATCTGCGCTGAGTTGTCTCATGGCGAGTTGGCCACAGTAAGTTGTCCCAGATCTGGGAAGTGGCCGTGAATGCCACTTCACTTCACTTTACTTTTTTGCAATTTGCAATGGTATGTTTGAATACACTAGAAATATATACAGAATTCCTCTTCACTAATAATTCGTTACTCTGTGTAAGCTCCATATTATAGTGGCAATCACTTTGTTATATTGCTTCTCAACATACAAAATAGATTACAGCTAAACCCAAAGATCACAAAGGCCTACTGCATAGTGCTCTTTGTAAGTGATGGTATGTCATCCAGTAATCTGATTGCATACATGAGCCATCTTATCAATTGCCAATTTAACATGTACAAGAAGTAACCCAAACAATATGATTTGCAAAAGTATATTAGCTAAATACAGTATTTTTATACGTCTTGTGATTGCTGCTAATCTTGGAGTCTACTGACAGCATAAACCGGTTATAAAGAAATAGGGCTGTATATGGCGTTTTAGATTCAGCTCCCCAAAAATCTTCTGAATGTGCATGTAGTCCTCTCTGCAACTCTTTAAAGTAGATGCATCTTTTCCCAAGATTGTGAGCCAGACAAAGATCCAGATGCATGAAAGAGATGTAGAAAGGGGCTATGTCTGTGCCTCTAAGCAGGTTTTTGGACTCAAATCTAAAATCCTAGAATTTCATCTTTCCACTGTTTTTTTTGAAGGAAATCTGCATAAATTGACAGATGGGAAGAAAAATGCTTCTCTGGACTGATTCGAAAGCCTCAACTCCCTCCAGGCAAGAATCAGAAATGCAGCTGAGAAAAGGAAGCAAAGGCTGACAGCATGCTCATTCATCTATATCTTGGAGGAAATTCACAACAAATCACGTTTATTCTTCCAAAGTGACACTAGCCATGCAAAGGGGAGCTGAAAAGTAGGGAGATTCTGAATGGTAGCATTGGTCAAATGCAGCTTTTTTTCCTTCAGCTACTCCTCCGGAAAAAGTCTCGTTATGAATTTTTGAGCTGGTCAGTAGGCCTCTATTAAATTAAGACACTGACCTTGGTAGGGCATCTGAACAAATTAAATGAGGGGATATTAATTCACCTGGAGACTAATTTTTAATCCTGCAAGAGCAACTACAAACATTCACAGAGATTTCAGTTGACATTCACTCAACCTCATAGAGACACTATAGATTGCAGAATGACCTGGTTTAGCTTGGGACTTGACAATGGAGACTAGTAATATTACTACAGAGAGAAGTAAAAAGAAAAAGAAAATGGTTCTGGAGGTTTGGGGAGAAATCGAGTTGTGAAACAGTCTTCATGGATATTATCTGTTGCCCTTGTTGTATTATTAGCAGCCAAACATTTTTGTGCTTTGGAGCATTTCTAAAACAGGAAACATACTGTTGCACTTTCTTTTCCAATGGCAATAGAAAGAAATGGAGATGCTCCATGATATGCACATATTAGGCTCTACCACGTCTGAACCTGAAATCAATGACAGCGTGAATGTCTACAGCACATACGATATTAGAACACAATTTGGATCACGGGTGCCACTGGTTTTAGGATGTTATCTGAATAGGATACAAGGGATGTGATGATCCTGCTACAGTTTGAATCAATGTGTTCCAATTCAAAGCCTTTTCTTACAAGTCGGCTTCTACCTCTTGCCAACAAATACACAAAAGCCAAACAAAACTGTAGCAGCCTGGAAATCCAGTCCTTTTGTGTTGCCGGTTCTCTCACCTCCAAAATGATTTCGGGCAGGAACCTCCAGCTATGCCCCACATGACCGCAAATGGCAATCTACCTTCTCTTCAGCCTCTCTTGACATTCTACTTGAGTATATATGGTAAATCTGCAGCAAGAGCACCCACCTACCTTCATCATTAGCAGGCAGTTTGCCGTGGAGTACATCACCCGGCCCAGACGTGACCTCCACAGCTGAACAGAGGCTGTAAAATGAGAGCAGCTTGTGAATGTGCACAAATAAATTAGAAGCTCTTTCCCTAGCCATCAATTATCGGTCATATGTATTCCAACTCAAACGATTTCCCCTCGTTAACATCACCACATTTTGAGCACAGTGTTTCTAACATTCTGCCATGTTGCTCTGAAAAACCTGCACCCACTCAATAGAGAGAGAGGCTTGATTGGGGGAAAGGAACAGACTGTCTGAATAAATGAAGCATAATACAAAGCTGGGAAACAACCTCTCCGCTTTGAGCTCTGGCAATTCGGCAAGGAAGCAATCATTTAAGAGAACAAAAGGCAGGGAGGAAGACAAAGAGAGAGGGGGGAGAGGGAGAGGGAGAGAGAGAGAGAAGGCATACACCAAGTCATTAATTAGGACTACTGATGAGCAATCATCTGATTTAAGCCATTAAATGTACACCCTTCTGCTTCCCTTACTGACCAATGCTGAAAAAAAAAATACTACTTCATTTTGGCAAGCAGCACGAGGGTTTCAGGACTCTCTTGGTCTGGGGTCTTGCACTTATGTGTCGGGCTTAGGAGCCTGGAAAAATCTGCCAAGTTTCTTTGCCACTCCTATGCTACTGAAGCTCCCGGGGTTTAAAAGCTGCTGCCTGTAGCACCAGCAAATTTCTCACTCCCTTAGTTTAGAGGCTGGCTCCTCATGTGAGAGAACACATGAGGCTCATGAAGATCTTGCACAGCTTAAAGGGATCAGGGGGTTGCACTGCCAAGAAAAGGTGTTTATTATGTTGCAAAATGAACACTATGATAAAAGGGATTTTAACATGTCCAGGGCTCCAATTCTTAGGTGCGCTTAGGAAATTCCACTGATTTCAGTGAAATTTGCTTTTTAAAATTAATATACAGAATCAGGTCACAAATCTGACTGCTTTCAGAGTCGGTAATGACATTCCTAACCTTGGTCTTGTCTGTTATCATGGGACTGGATTGCAAAAAGGGCTGTGGAAAAAAATAGTTAGAACTGCAGTGAAACAAGCATCCCTTTTTTTTTTTGCCTGATGTGGAATATTTTGTTACTTGCTTTACAAACCCTTTTTATATGCATTATACAAGACTAGCAGAAATGTATTTATTCTGATTGATTCAAAAGTACACTTTACCTTTAGAGTTCATGTAAATATGGACAATTTTGAAAATATATTCTCCAATGTACTGGTAAGCAACAATTTCAAACAATACAATGTCTTCTGCCCAATCACACTGCAAAACAAACAAACAAGCTGCAAACCAATAGAAATGTAGACCTCTGCTCATGCCTCTACAGAAGTCGCCAAGATGAACACTGGTGGGAGTTGCATAAAGGAAGTACAAAACGTATTTTTTTAGCAGAGCAAACCTTTAGGATGTGTGATAATAATTGGAAAAGCTCTATGTCCTCACAAATTACGATAGTAAAATGTATGATAAAAATGTAAAAGCAAGAAAGAATATATTGTTTAGTTCTAATTGAAAAAACTGCCATCTTATATAAGAACAATAAATCCTATTTGCAGTTCTTACTTTAGGCTGTATTTTTGTGTATTTGTCCAACCCTCTTCTGTATTTTTTTTAAAAATGTGGGTATGAGAGAGGAAGGAAGGAAGGAAGGAAGGAAGATAGAAGGAAAATAGATAAAAGAATGAGGAAGGGAAGGAGGGAGGGAGAGAGGGAAGGAAGGAAGGAAGGAAAGCTGCCAAGAAAATGGTGCAATGCTAAATCTTTTTCTTCCCACTGAACGGAGAATGAGATGCAGTTCTCTCTCTTTTTTTCTTTCCACTGAGGAGAGGCAATGTCACAAGCTGGTTTCTGCAACACCTACTCAGACCAGCAATAGGGACATTATGCTGTAGATCTAATCCCATAAAAAACAAAGGTTGTTTTCAGTCATAGTTCGCAAAACAAAAACAGAAAGGCTTCCTTCAGTGAAGTTCACAAACAAACAAAAAACATACACAGAAAGTTCCCTGTAGCTCAGAAGTGCAGCCGAGCCCCTTGCAGGGAGAAGATCTGATTGCCCTTCTCAGGAAGAGATGCCATCAGTCCTTACAAGTGTCCTCTGGGCAACATTAGGCAGACAGACAGCTGTAATGCTGCTGCACTCCTAGCGCATAACAGCCACTCACAGATGCTTGAAGCTCTCTCTCTCTCTCTCTCTCCTCGGCTTCCGCTGGCTGCCTTTCATCCCCGGCCACGCCAAGCTCTGCTCAACTTAGCAAAGCAGCTGTGGCGAAGGAGAGCATGAACAGAGAACAGAAACAAAAGCATCTCAAACAAAGGACAAGGGCCACCGAATGGCTTTCCTTCAAATGCTGACTTCTTGGTGACTTGGGCTGCATGATCCGTAACTCTAATCAATGGGAGGTTGTGGGAATACAGTCCACTATACAGAAAGAGAAAGGCTGGCCTAAAGCTCAGGGAGCAGTCAGAAAATACTCCGAGCAAGTTTGGGTAGTAATAGTGAAGTGGTGGGATGGAAGAGACTTCAGATTTAATGATCTCCCTTTTGCCAAGAAAACTTGGTAGCTTTGTGGGAATGTTAGAATGTATATAGCTCACTATCTCTTTAAAACTGTATCTCTCAAGCTAGCAAGCTTTATCTAGCTGACTGCTGTTTTTACCTCAAATTCTGTATGTTGGAGCCTTGCTCCCTTCTCCAATTTCAGATGGATAGCAGCTAGCTGCAATTATTTGGTGAATATGGCTATTGTCAGAATCACTCTCCTAATAATTGGCTCATATATTCTAGGAGGGTAGAAGAGGGTAATTTCTACTTTAGGGCCTTTTAGCACTGCTGCAGCACTGCTATTTTGTAAACCACGAGAAGTGGAAATAAAACTGTCATTCCATATAACTCTTATTATAGAAGTCTACTCTACATAACAATCTCAAGATAATTGTATATTGTGGCAAGATATATTTGCTCGTAAAAAAGACTGCAATCATGCATATATTTACCCAAGAGTAAATCCCACAGAGTTTACTTTCTTTGGCGTAGACATGCTATAGTGGATGGTGCTATCAACCTCATTTGAGATGATGAGATCCATTTCCCTAGCAAGACTTTATAGGATTGTAGCTCTCAGTCAGCAAAGGTCACCCTGTCTTAAGCTGCTTTCAAAATATCTGGTCACCACAGTCCCATCATCAGTGTATTCATCACCTTTACATCCCCCCCCCCTCCTTTATTAGTGCTATTGCACTCTGCTGGTATAATAAAAGAAGCATATTTCCAATTCCTGCTAATCCCAAAGCAATTCCAGGTTGCTAGTTAAGTGGTACTTTTTATTTCTTCCAACCAGTTTCTATCGGCAGTGATTTTCATAAGAAGATATAAGATGTTCTAATTGTGGAGCAGGTACATTATGAAGTCCTTCATCTCTCTTTTCTTTTATTACAGTTCATTTTTATCTTATGTTTTATGCCGCTTTAGTGTCTTTTAGTCAAAGTTCCCCTTTTTCTGATTTTGAACTCTTAATTTTTCAGTGTTATGTCAACATTACACTGACTATATTTGGTCATTGCTTCTGAGGGATTTTTTTATCTATAGTCTGTTGAGTCACTGATCGTAATTCAATAAATTTAAGCTCGAATCTTGCCAACCAACTGGAATGTTGGAAAAAATTATGTAACGGGGTTTGGTACTCTGATTAGTCATCAACGGACCACATCTCTGAAAACAAAACAGAATTGGACCCAATTTGGTGCAGGAGAAGAAAAAACAAGTTCTAAAATGGCAAACGGAAGAACAAGCCCTAAAATGGGCCAGGTTCAACTATGGACTGAAGAGAAGAAAGAATAATTCCATAATCTGGGAAAGGGCAGTAATTTGGAAAATCACTACCTGCTCTGTTCTCCTCACTCCTAATCATTTGACCCATTGTGGTAACAAGATGAAATGTACACAAGCATGAGCGAGAGCAGAAAAACATCCACAAAAACTTTTTCTGTTTTACATGGGGGAAAAAGATGCCCATTGACACCAGGCACTCAACTCCCAAACTGACCACAATCATGAGGAATAGCTGTCTAATCATGAGGAATAGCTGTCCAGAATACAAGTGGGGAATCTCATAATAACTCCTTTATCCAGAAAGATTGTACAAGCCAAAATGATTGCACAATTGGGCAATACGTTTAGCTAAATCACTTGATACTAAATTGACAGCTTTAAAAAAAGCAGATGAAAGAGCTATAAAGAGGAAATGAAAGAAGTTAAGAAGATGGAAAGCTCTGTAAAACAAGTGTCTGGCGATGTAAAATGAATTAATGACAAAGTGGAAATTCTGGAGAGGAAGTCAGAATTTATAGACAGGGAGTTGGAAAGAAATCTAGATAATTTGGCTGTTTTGGAATTAAGAAAGAAGAAACTTTATTTGAGATTTACAGCACTTCCAGAGAATTCTAGTGAAGATATTAGGAGAAAAGGTAATTAAAGCTTTAGCAAACTTTTTGGACCAGAATGAGGAAGAATCAGGGGCAGAAATTGATAAAATATATAAAATAAATACAAGATTTGGGAGAATAAGAAATGTTCTAAAGGATGTCTTGGTGCCCTTTTTCAGGAAGAAGACAAGAGATCAAGTTCTCAAGCAGCATTTTAATACAAGACTGAAGACTCATAATATGTATATATTTGTACTGAAAGAAATTCCTGTTAGAATTTTGAGTGAGAAAAGAGTATTTTTTTCTGACTGACAGATTAGGAAAGGATTCCATTTCAATGGGACAAAATAGAAGGTTTGATTTTTAAACAACTGAGGTTTCAGCTGAAGCATAATGAAAAATAAAACACACTGATTTTCTTAGATTCAGAAAAGGCTTTTGACAATTTGAACTGGGGTTTCTTGTTCAAAGTTTTGAAAAATATGGACTTTGGAGAGAATTTTATAAAATGGTTAAGATCAATTTATACTTCACAGAAAACACAAATAGATATTAATAGAAATCTAACAAAACCGATTGATACTAAAAAGGAAAAATATAGGGATGCTCAATCTCTCCTCTCGTGTTTATTTTGGTTCCTTTAAAGAAAATTGAAATATTAATGGAAAAACTAATAGAATTTGGTGCATCAGCAGTTTTTAAAAATCAACACACGAGACAAAAATTATTATTTTTATGATTTGTATCCTGCCTTTATTATTTTTATAAATAATTCAAGGCAGCAAACATACACAATACTCCTTCCTCCTACTATTTTCATTACAGTAACCCTATCAGATGGGTTGGGTTGAGTGTGTGTGTGACTGGCTCAAGGTCACTTATCTGGCTTTCATGGCATTGGTGGGACTTGAACTCACAGTCCCCTGCTTCCTAGCCTAGTGGACACAACCACTAGACTCAATTGGCTAAGAAAACTGGTTAAAGAATTGATGAATAAAATGGGTTTAAAATTGAGAAGAAAGTAAAATATTTGGGAATAATTGTATGTTATTTCAAAATAACTATTAAATGGAGTGAACTACAAGTTAATTATAAGGTGTTATAAGATGCAAAAGAAAGAGGAGGAGCATGTCTACACAATTTAAAATTGTATTTTGCAGCTTGCAGTTTGGTTTGGATGAAAGTGTGACCATTGCTGAGAAACAGAAGGCTGTTGGAGTTAGAAGAACACCACCTGAGATTTGGATGGCATGGATATCTGTAGTATAATAAAGTTAAGATTAATGTGAATTTTAAAAATCATTATGTTAGACGTGCCACATTGAGAATATGGAATAGATACAAACCCAGGTTGTGCTCCAAAACACTTCTGCAGCTCTCAGCACAAGAAGCATTTATGGATGAGAAATTATTGCAAATATAAATGGCTAACCTATTGTGAGATATTAGACCAAATCCCTAAAGCATGTCACATAGCAAGGCAGGCTAAGATTCTTAGAATATGAACTGAGCAATAACTGCAGATCTTCAAATATAGCATAAAAATATCTGCGGGGAAGAAGGGGAGAAAAGAGAAGTTTTAGAGGATACCTACCTTGCCTGCTGTCCTGTGTAATGTTGGTCATGCTTCCATCTTCTGCTAAGCCATGTTCCAAGTTGTCTAAAATCTGCAGTGAATAGACAACCAATGCTCAGTTTTAAAACTCTAGTGAGGAAATTGAATTTATATTTTACTGACAAAGAAATAAAGGGAGACTAGTATAGATCCATTTCAAGCTATTTAGCTCTCGTCAGCTAGCCATACCCTTATTTGGGTAGACCAGGTTGCCCTGATAGACGGTTTCACTGGAAAAACACTCTAGTGAGGAAACAATGCCCACATTAAGCTCAAACAACAGCATTTATCTCATTCAGGAGATCAAAAAAGAGTCACAAGGGCATGTTACAGAATGGATCTATCAGCATTAGTAGGATTAATCAGAGTGAAAATGCGAAGATGTTTCTGTATTGCAATGCAGGCAATCCCTGAGTTTATTTATTTATTTGTTGGAATTTCTATGCTGCCCCACTCCCAGAGGACTCCAAGTTAAAAATGAGTTACATTCCTAAGTTTCTCTTTAACTCAAATTTGTACTTAAGTTGGAACTTGTACTTACGAATGGACTGCCTATTACTCAAAATGGTGGACAACGTTCTCCTTTGAGCCAATGAACCCCTGAATGTTTTCATGAACTGCTGAAAACAGGGTTTATATATTATATATTTATATTAAAAATGCACAGCTTTAATGTTCATGAACACATTGCAGGGCATCAGCAGTTCGTCAACAGGAGAAGGAGAACACTGCCATTTTTAGTAATAGACAGCTTGTTCATAAGTACAAGTTGTTCATAAACTGGATGTTCTTAACCCAAGGACCACCTGTATTTAATTCTAGAATGGAAATAAATGCAAGACATATATGCTTTTAAACCAAGGATCAAATACTGTGTATTTTTAAAAAAGAAATGGTTGGTTTATGGAAAAATAAGCCAGTAGATTAACAGAGTTACGCTAATCTGTTTTGATTATAATCTTGTGAATTAGCAAACGAAGCACTGTCTAGTGGCATGGAACTGGAGGAACATGCAGATTTCAGAATGCATGTCTAATAGGCTGCATCTAGGTTGGAGGATCACAAATCGTTGTAAGCTTGAATAAAAACATATTACTTGGACTACTTAGATGATTTCAAAGCATTGTCCAGTGGTGAGGAAACATAGTCCATTCTTAGCCTAGCCTACCTCCCATAACCATTGAGGAGACAACAGAATACACTAAGCGCCTTTTGGACTTAGAGATGCTACCAGCTATGCCTACTGTAAATGGTTCTCCAAGACTGACTGGAGGTGGCAGCAGTGCTACTTCTGGAATTCAGAGCTTCTGATAGTTTATTATCCGCTGCTCTTTCCCCCATGCCAATCAGTGGTTAGCTGCCCAAGCAAGCAGGTTATTTTATCATTCAGGAGCGCAACCTGCACAACCACATCATTTCAAATAGGTAAGAGGGAGCAGTTAGCAGAAATTCAACATGGCTACTTGCATCTCAATCCATTTCTTGACTCATGGCGATCCATTTCTTGACCCCAGATGAATTCTTTTAATTCACAACACAAGTTATGGACAAGTTGTTATACCTGCCACTGCATGCCATTTGCTGGGGAGAAGACGGGAGGAGATCAGAGAAGCAACTATTCAGCAAGTTAATGTAAGGGAACATAGCCAATAGATACCAGCAGTGCTGATTTCAACTTTCAACTACTGATATCAGTGATTTTCTTTTTTATCAAGGACTAGCTGATGAACCGGCTTTGATCTGGTTTTTTTTTATTTTAAGGAAGTATATTTGTGGTGGCATGTCCTTCTGGGTTGTTGTTTTGTTGATGTCAAGACCATA
>JANHJO010005497.1:42447-56989 GCA_032468235.1 Pseudoxyrhopus heterurus | reverse complement strand
AGGACAGGAAGGCCTGGAGGAATGTTATCCATGGGGTCGCGATGGGTCGGACACGACTTCGCAACTAACAACAACAAGAGAGGAAGAGGACAACCTCAAGGGATTTCATGAATCTTTAATGTGTTTTCTGTATCAGTCAGTTATATACTGATATGTGAAATAGTGGAATCTAGTTTTTATCCTCAGCACATGCTTTCTACCTATTTTCCTGGCCAAGAGAAAGTTGGACAGAGAAAATAAAGGATTCCCCTGTTTTTAAAATGCATTCTATATTAGCAGTCCCCAACCTTTCTGGCTCTGGACTGGCAGTGGCAGTGGTGGCAGGAGGAAAGGGGGGATAGTTTCGTGGGTGCCCTCCGCTTCCATAAATAGAGCTTTGTGTGCTCTCGCCCATCATTTGCGTGGCCCGGTTCCCAACAGGCTGTGGCTCAGTACTGGGCCACAGACTGGGGTTGGGGATTCCTGTGTATAGTATCATTGGATATCCAATTTCTTCCTATCTTTTGAACAGGAATGCGCAGTCACATAATAAAACTGTTTAACTGAGCTCAACTCCCAAGGAATGCATGTACACAGCTTCAGATAGACAAAGTAGCCATCACCAAGGTTTAATATTATATCTAGGAAAGAACAAGTCTTGCTTGATTCTGAGTAAGTAGAACTGTGGAAAGTCATTTTCCTTCTTTAAAGCTGCTAGATCATTATAACTTGAATTGCATTAAATCTTCTTGCTTCGAGAAGGTGAAAAGGCAGAAAGAATAGTAGATCATTCTGGGACCTGAGTAGTTGGCAAAATTGAAACAATGAAGAGCTGACAGAGCACTGAGCAGAGATGAAATACAACCCATGGATATCCTTCATTACTTAATTTTCACAGATCTCATTAAAAACTTGGGAGCTCGGACTAAGGGGTAAACTGCTAATTTATAACCATTACCCTCCACCTGAATGAAACAAACAGAAAATTGAAAAGACATCAGGTTCTTCTAACATCTTACAACTAATGTTCATAGAATTGAAAAAGTAATTTAAGTCTTGATAGGTTGTAATCCCTGTCAAAATTGCATTATATATAATCATTAGTAAGGATCCTGCTTTGTGGAAATTTAGATATGGAGTGGAGAAAGCCCTGTAGCTAATTTTCCAGTGGAATAAACTACATAAAGCACCCTTAGAAATGAGGATAAAACCCATGCCAAATTTCATTGGTTTTTTTTTTACCACCCTTGTCTGCTTAACTCTTCTGCAGTATGACTTGTGTGTAAAACAAACACAAACAGAAAAGTTACTGCGGTTGCTATAAAATCAGTAGGTGAAACTTTCCATGATGTCTACCGACTAAATTTTCCCTCTAGAAAAGTAGATTCTGGGGACTTCAATAAACTTTATACAATAAAGTACGTTTCAGTTTTAAAAGCTCTTTGGAATTGTGTCATAATTTTTAGATGAAACTCCATCTGACCTCTGGATCCATTTAAAGTTGGAGAAAAGGCTTCATAGAAGGCAAAGTGTAGTTGTAGTAGTATGTTCTATACACATCAACTCCTCTCCTCCCCTCTCCTCCCCCCTCCCCTCCAATTCTGGAAGATTTAGCATAACACACAGCAAAATAATGTTCCACTTGTATTTCTTTTCCTTTCAATTACACTCATCATAACAATGGTCTGTTTTGCCTTGTGTTAAATCAGTAACCTTTGTATGTCTCGCTTGAAGAAGTTTTAGTGTTTGCGTGGCCATTCACTCTCTCTTAACCCAAACCATCTCACAGGGTTCTCTAATGGGAAAGGTAGGAGGAGGAAGGAACATTAGTTATGTTTACCAACTTGAATTATTATAAAAATAAAATAAAGATGGGATATAAATAAACAGATAAAATATTTTATATATTGTATGTATGCATGATATTAGCTTGATATTAACCATGTTATACCAGAGACTCTAGAAAATATTTAAGGTTGACCATGGAACAAATCACAGTACAGCAACAAGAAACAGTAAAACTGTCAACAGTAAAAACCAAGGGCAAGATATTACTTTTTCTCTCACAAACATTAAATAGTATTTTTCTTCTTTTCCTTCATGGTAGTGTTAAATGTCTACATATTAATTTCATAACATATTGGTATAAAATTATTTGTACTGAGACATTTGTATTGTTAATACAAGAAAATAGTTTACATAGTATAAAATGTTATCAGCTTATAAAATGGGATGATTTATGTTCATTTTAAAATATATTTAACTTTTTCAGTTTCTAAGGAAGATTATGTCACATTAGGATATAATCTTATTAAGATTTGCCTTTCATGAGATGGGTGGCCATTTATATTTGATTGATTAATTAATGAAATTAAAAGCTAAGAAAGAAAACATTGTTTCCCCTGAAGCATGTTAGGTGTTAATAAACACGTTCTTTCTGAAAATGCTAATTTTTGTAATTATTTGTGACATCATATGTGGTGGTTATTTCTTAGCAAAACCTCTAGAAAGTGCCCCACAGAAATTCAGAGGTTACCCTTGATTCTGCTCATTTTGATCCTTTTTTTTTTTGTCTTCTCTCAGTTTTTCAAAAATACTTGACTTGGGAGCGATAAGGCTTGGCCAGGCCTGCTCAACAAAATAAAACAACTTCCCCACTCATCTTGGATAAACTATTATAATCCCTCTAGTGATCAGAGAATGGAGGCCAGGAATGTGTGGAGGCTTTTTCTCCCATTGGTTTCTGATCTAAAGCATCTTCCCCTGAAGCTATTGTTGGTCTCTCTTGGGTCAAAACATGAGTGGTTTTTTTTTCTTTACCATCCAATTAGGAGATAATAGAAGCTTGAAGAATGGGATTTTGATTTCAAAAAGAGCTTAAAGGAAAAGTTGTCCCACTTCCCATCCTTCTCCTGTTCTCAGTGTATAACATCAGTGTATAACATAGTTCAGATATGGTTATGTGGGCAAGCAGATAATGAATGGATATAGGTAAATACATTAAGTGTGTTTATTTAAATAAGATGTAAAGTTTTAAAAATAACAAAAATGTAAAACTGATCTCTGGTCAGTGTTTACAATGCTTGTTATATAAAAGTCATCATAAACCACAATTTATCTTTTTTAAAACCATCTTTAAGATCAGTTTGCGTAATGATGTTTGATCTGATAGGTTTTCCAAAATAGCGTAGGGAAAAAAATCATGGAATTTTCTACCATAAGGATATTTTAAACAAATTTCATAGCCCTGTAACTTGAAACCCTGTAAATTCTGGAATGCTATACCAAAGAGGTAATTAGGTTAACTTTGATAACAAAAACGTAAGTTAAAAACTCAATAAATGTTATAATAGAAAAAAAGAGAATAACGTGCTGCACTGCTTTCCAGGGTTATGCTATCGAGGAATTAAAATCCCAACCTATCTATAGCTACCATATTTGAGAAGATGTAACACGTGATTGGAAAAATCTCTATTGCAGAGCATCTGTCCAAAAGTAGAGCATGCAGAGAGAGATGGACCAATAGCCTGATTCATATATTTTTTGTTTTTATTGAAGTTGAAAATCTTTCTTTGAAAATCTATTTTTGAAATTAGAATTATACCCTTTGGGTGAGAAAATTTGCTTTAACCAAGTTGTCTATGGAGATTCTAGGACTTTCTTTGTTTTTTCTTGAGGACGTTTTGCATCTTATCCAAGAAGTTTTTTCAGAACTGAAGAATTCTTGGATGAGAAGCAAAATGTCTTCAAGAAAAAACAAAGGAAGTTCAGTTGCCTCTTGAAAAAGCATCTTTGATTCTTTAACCAAGTTGCAAACAGGTTAATTGAATTACTGCTTAAATTACCATTTTAATAATTTGAAACAAGAAAACTTCAAGCAAGAGATACAAAGATTATTGGTTTAACATAAGGCAAAACAGACTATTGTTATTGAAAGGAAAATAAATACAAGTGGAACATTATTTTGCTGTGCTTTATGCTAAATCTTCCAGAATTTGAGGAGTTAAGTATTAAATTAGTCTTCTCTAACCTGGTTAGTTCTCTTCCAATGTGTTTGCTTGCACGAGCTGAACACCCTAGGAAACATATTTGGAAAACACCAGGTTGGAGAATCTTGTCATGAAATAATTTCCTATAGACAGTGTAAAATAACAGTGTAGATTTTGACAAATAAAATCGTCTGAGAACAAATTATTTTGCATATGAGTCTAAGCATGGCAGATAATACAGGATTGTATCAGATAGTCACTTATTGCCTCTTGTAAATTCTAGATTATAATTTTCCACATGAAACAAAAATAATTATAATGACCAAACATTACAGACTGAAAATATTCTGAGAATGTACAATTGAATTGTTCCCTTAAATTCAAACCTAAGATGCTTCTGTTCCATTGACTATAGTTTAGTGAGGGAACCGCTACTCTGCCTGGTCTCAACCCCCAATTTCAGCAAATAGGGATCATCTGAGTCTTTAGCCAGAAACCCCAGAAATGATGCCAGTTCTTATAGATAATATGGAACTGTGATAGGACTCCATGTAAATTAGCCTCCCATATTCGTATAATGCAACCAGAAGAAGCTGTTTGATCCAACAGGGGCACCATAAAGATGCTTTCACAAGAAATCTGCCACATGCTAAGCCTCTGCCACTTTTGAAAGTAGGACAGTTTCATAAGGTCTGACACTGGTAGCTGCAGAAACGCCGATTTATCACATCAACTTGACAGTTTTGGAAATTAAATCTGCTCCTCCCCTCCCCTCCCCTCCGCTTTTCACCTCTTCCTTCTGTGGAAAATCCTTGGAGGGCAGAGGCTGGCACTGCCACCTGCCCTCTCCTTTGGGCTGAAAGCCTTTGTCCCCGAGAGAGCGAGCAGCTGGCATGATCGCAATGTAAGTTACACCTCTCCGCTTCAGCATCACTGGCTCAATGTGCAATGTAGCAGAATTAATAATACTTTGGGGATCTCACATTTGCATTACCTGACTTTATGGAAAGGGGGAAGAGGAAGAAATGTGCAGTCTGGCATTTCATTAAGGCTTCCGCGCACACATTCGGCAACTTTAATATGGCTGCCCTTGCTTGTCCTGTTTAGACTTTAAAGGGTTGTATTCTAATGCTTTATTGAAAGGCAGCGGGAAGCGGACAAGGGTCGTCTTTGGCACCCACAAGGGTGGGCAGGTGGAGGTCACGAGGGACACTTCAGTTCGATTGAAGAAGAACTGATCCACCATGGAGCTGCAATACACCTTGCCTCGTATAAAACAAAGTGAGGAGGGGAAGTGGCAAGATGATTCAAAAGGCATCTGCTATAAATATTTCAAACTTATGCCTGCAGTAAATAGCTCAGTTCAGAGTTCTTTCCTCCGAAAAGTGAGGATTTGCTCCATAGTAGACTTTCCGTTATATGTGCTTTTCAAAGGAAGCGGAGTGCTGATCTCCTGCCGGGCCTTCTTACACAATGGCAGATCTGGATGTGATGATGGAAACTGCCAGAAGAGGGCAAAGTCCTGTAATTGTAGGCGATGCTCTCTTTGTTTCGGTGAACTGGCTGCTTTGCAGTAGCGTTCAGAGGATGGGGAAGGTTTGGTGGCAGATAACCTGTCACGAGAGGTCATGATATACCACTTTGGTTCTGTTTTACTTTACAAATAGGCAGGCCCTGTCGCCTTCTCTATTGTCAGATTTCACAAATTCAGTATGAAGAATGTAATGCTGTGTTGTCTAACATACTCCTCTTTCATACACCTACAATAGCCCCCTCCCACACTGCCAGGTTGCCTGAGAGACAGCAAAGGGGAGCCTGTAGTGTTCCTCAGGAGGGTAGATTTTCTTGGCTATTGATGCTGTAAGGCAAATGCAACCTAGGCGCAATAATTTAGAGACTGGCTCTTTCCGATGAAAAAGGAAGTATATTGTTAAATAAAAAGGCAGCATTAGCAGCAGTGATTTCTGGATGTGTCAGAAATACAGCAAATTCTAAAGTGGACTTCTTTTTTTGGGCTGGTAACAATACTGTATATACTCATTAGTAGGCCAAGAATTTTAGGTGCCAAAATGCGCCAAAAGATCAGGTTCAGATTATCCGATGTATATATATATATCCTTATATAACCGCAGATAAACCCATCTGCGGATAATCCAAATCTGGTTATGTATGTATGTATGTATCTGTATTTGCCTAGGTGTATAGTCATGCTGGTCACATGACCAATTGACCTTGGAAGCGTCTTTGGATAACACTGGCTCCCTTGGCTAGGAAATGGAGATGAGCATAACCCTCTAGAGTCAGACATGTCTGAACAGGGGAAATCGTTACCTTTCACCTTTTAATTTTTATATACAGTATGAGAACCAGTTTGGTGTAGTGGCTAAGGCATCAGGCTAGATCCAGGCCCAAAATTATAGTTCCACCTTAGACTCTAAGCTGGTTGGGGTGACAATGGGCCAGTCACTCTCTCTCAGCCCTAGGAAGGAAAAACTCGCAGATGGCTTCTGAAAAATCTTGCCAAGAAAACAGTGAGGCAGTTATCAGGAATCAAAAACTGACTTGAAGGCACAAAAAATTTCTCATATATATTTCCAGATAAGCCTGTCTGCAGATAAGCAGACCCTTGAAAATACCATGAGAAATGCATGTAACTGGGTGGCCTTAGAAATCTGAATTATAAATATTAAAATAGAGCATTCTTTGGATTTACTGAACTGAATCTATGTCAGAAATCTTCTGGGGGAGATATCTTGCTTCTCTTCATTCCATATTATATATTAAAAAGATTTCAAAACTATTCCATAATTCTAACGCTTGGAGTTCATACCCTTATAGAGAACCTTGCTCTAAAGTCACTGCAAGGAATTGCACATGCCAAAGTCTTTTCAGCAACTGAGATGTGATTTAATATATTTAAAATCATTTTTAAATTAGCAACTAATGTCAAATCAAATAATTGAAAGCAACAAAACTGCATTGGAAGCTACTCTAGGCTGTCTCTCTCTATACATGTTCTTTGCAGTAGCCTTGAAAAAGACAGGGCAGTTTTAATTATTCAGAAATCGGCTTTGTGCATGCTTGTCTTTCAAAAGATTTGTATAGATCTATACCTGACTACTTCTCGGAGAAAGTCTATCTGGGTGACACTAATCTGGATCATCATCACCATCATCAATCATCCCAGATTTCAGCTACTTTGCTTCCTATGATGATTAAGACAAGCATTCAGTTTTCCCAACAATTTTGAAGCTTCATCAGTGGATAAAAAGCATTACTGTAGTTTTATAATGATCTCTGCTATCATTCCGCCTCCACTGCTGGAGAATATTTTGGTCACGTAGCTGGCCAACAGTTCTTTGCCTTCTACACTTGCTGGTAGCTCTCTTCTACTTGTATTTCCTACCTATAGCATTACAATGGATTGGAGAAGGGTTAGAGATGCCATCTAGAAGATGGTTACTGTAACTCAACAGCCTTTCTTATTGACCCTTCTCTTGGGAGAGGCTGGTGGCAACAGTTTGATGCTCTTTTTTCATGAGGCCAACTCAGCATGTCTCTTACCAGCCTGTCTCTTTGAAAAACTATTGCAGTTGGTAGGGTGATATTGCCCAGAATGAAACAATTTTAGGGAACAGCCTTTAAATTTTTTAATGAATTGAATGCAGTTCACAAATTTTTATGGAAAAGACCTGAAAGTATTGAAAGCAAATATGAGCAAACAGTTGTGGCATGGCTATCAATCAATCAGTTGCACAATACACAACTATAGGTTATCCTCAGCTTAGGACCAGTTGCTTAGCATTCATTTAAAGTTATGTCTGACCTGAAAAAGCAGATTTGCAACCCAGATCTGGTTATGACAGTCAACCCTGGGTCACATGACTACAATTCAGGTGCTCGGCAACACAACTGCATTTACGGTTTTTTGGCGAAAACCCACCATAAAAAACATGGGCTTGCTTAACAATTTTGATGTTCTCATTTACGACCACTGCATTGTCAAGCGATAGGAAAATCAGGAGATCCAGACAGTTCAAATAGGTGTAAAGATTTATTATAAGGTTGAGCTCTCTACAAGAATCTGAACTACTAATGGACAATGGAAATTAGCGGGAGATAAGAGTAGAAGGAATTTAAGGTGGGCTGGACTTAGATCTCTTGTGGGCATAATGGGACTTACGATGATGCGTTTGACTCCTCCCTTGGGCTCAGCCTGTTCATCTCCTACATGCATTTGCTTAATGACCACAACAAAAACATCATAAAACCGGGTCAGTCATGGCTACAAAGCCTGTGTACCTATAATCTATTCTCATTTCCCATTGTAGTTCTCTTCTAAATTGCATATTTGATCTGTTGAATCATTCTGGCTTTGGATGGAACAAACAGCTGAAGAAGGGAGCATCAATGAGCACACTGGGCCAGTCCTGCTTCTACCAGTGATGTCTCCCTTGGACGACTCCTCTGATTATGCCTTAGAAGTCAGTTTGAGGGAGGATGAGCTAATACCTGGTATGTCAGGAACTGGGTTAATTAATGACTCTGAATTGCCAGCCGAAAGAGATTTATGGGGGGCTTCTGAGGACAGTTTGCAGATCAGTGAAGAGGAGGAGCTGCCTTCTGTGTTGGATCCGAGAACACATAGGGCAGAGAAAAGATAAGAGCAAAGGAGATCTGCCAGATTACTTGGGAGAAGGCTCCGCCCATATTGATAGGCTGCACCAGAAAGCTATTTATCACGGCAGACAGAGGGAGGCATTGCTGGGAACAACCTGTTTGGTTTCTGGCTGTGTGTTTGTTCGTGCTTCCTGCTTGACTTTGTGCCTTGGAGACTCTGAACTTCTCTTGCCAAGTGAGCTCTCATGGATGTACTTTCAGTCTTGCCTGGCGGCTTTAAGTTTGTTTGGTGAACTTGTTGGAGCAACTTTCTGTTGTTTTATGGAGTATTGGCCATTGCCTTGTGGACTAATATTGGCCTGCTTATGGCTGGATTTATTTGGGGCAGTTCTGAGGCTGGGTAAAGGGATCTGCTAGGGAACATTAATAAACTCTAAAACACACTTACATGTGTGTTTCAGTGAGTGGGGCAACACACCACCAAATTTTGCAAAGCAAACTCTTACAGCAGAGAGTTTCTTGTACCCCTGTCGGCTTCCCACGTGACATAAAATTGGCTTGTTGACAGGGAAACTGCCGAGTGAGCTGGCCTAGATACTAATGGCTGTCTGCTGAGGGAGCTTGCCTTTAGCATGCGGAAATCGATGGGGATGGTGTTAGAGAATAAGCAAAGATTATATGTTCTTCCCCTTTCTCATGTTCATTGCACTTTTAGCAAGAAAACACAGGGTTATTGACGGACATGCCAGTGGAATATGAGGTGGATTGTTTGGGGGAATTGCAGCTTGAAGGGGATTTGCCACTGGGAGACTGTTCTTTTACAGCAATTAGTTAATTTTACAGAACAGTGGATTTTGGAAAGTAGAAGTTATTTTTCTTAAGAATAATATGGATTATTTTCCAGAAATCTTTCCAGCTTCCATTGCTGTTTTTTGTTGAAGTTTTCTGAATTGTGGAATCTTCTTTTTAAGAAACATTGCTTGGTTCTAACACTGGTAGTACAGCATAATGAGCAGAATTTGCTTAAAATGATTTTATAAATTTACACATATTGCTGGAATAATGTTGCTTTCAGGAATATAGTGACTGCGACGCTGTGCCTTTTTAAATATTGCTATGAACCACCTTGTGTGTCAAATGAGCAAGAAGTAAGAATATGGCTGAGGGATCTATGGCTGTCCAAATGCAAATCGTATCAGACTCAGCTAGGATCTTAGAAGTTGTACATCAGTATTTTGAAGGCCAGATATAAATGGGATTGCTGAAGACTTAATTTTCTGTTATAACTTCAGGTAATAATATAAAAGGGGCAGAATAAGAATAATCAGAAGAATGTAAGGGTAGGGTATAAATTGTATTATTTTTTATGATGGAAAATTGTAATTGAGAAAAATCTGACACATTCTGGACTGGCACATTGCTTGGCCCTTAGTAATTGATCATTCACCAGCTTCTGTCTTTTGCTTTGCTTTTCAAGCACTGTACTTTAAAACTGGAAAGTAAAGGTCTTAATTGTGTGAAAAAATTCACCCTGGCATTTATTTTTTCTCTGCAGGTGTTGAAATATATGAAGGATAGGTTAGCATGTTCCTGATTTTCTGAAAATCGTATTCTAGGGCAGCGGTCTTTCCGGACTCGAGGGGGAGGGGGGATGGTTCTGTGTGAGCAGTAGGTAAGCGTGCATGGGCACACAGCTCCATTTGCGCAAATGGCGGGCACACACACCTGCCGCACAAATGGAGCTATGCGCGTCTGTTCGCTCGTCCACCTCTTCCATGGGCCAGTTCTGAACGGGATGCGACCTGGTAGTGGGCTGTGCCCTGTGGGTTGGGGCCCCCTCTTTTAGGGAATTTTACAGAGATTACAGAAAGAGTGCCTGGGTTCCAAGTAATAAAATCCATATCAAGCAAAACTCTAAGGCAGGAATAGCTTTATTGGAAATATCATATTGGCCCAGATCTGGTGAAAACTGACTCTGAAGACTCCCGTGGTTTTCACCTAATTAAAAGTAAAAGTTTCTCTACTTTCTCAAAACAGTCACATGGTCCAATCATGGTGCAGTCTGACAACTGGGTAGCATCACTCCGCCTTCCTCCGACCAGGTGTGAGAATGTCCTTGGTTCCCAAGAGAAAATATTTTGTTTTGGCTACAGAATCCCCTTTATCTCAAATCCCCCTTCCCTGTCCCTCAACTCCAGTGTGGCAACACTGAAGTGGTCAAAATGGCTTCAGTCAGGTCAGCTTCAGGGTTGACAAAGAGTTTATAGATGACAGAATATTTGTACCAAAATACAAGATTATATAAACCTACAGAGATTATTTCAAAGCACTTCATATTCATTGAAAGCAGTGCTACATAAATATTAAGAACAACACTGTTGACAGATTCTACTATTTTTTTGATCAGGCAATGCCTCCTTCTAAAATTAGCTCTCGTTTCTTGTGCCTCGTTCATTAGTAAATTCAGTGGGCCTTTTAAATCAGACATAGATTGTAAATATAGGGCAGGAAGAATGAAAAGCTGAAAAGCTAGTAAAAACCGTGTGTAAAGTCACCATTGCTTCTGAGCGCCCTTCTATTCAAACAAGCAAAGTAGGCTTCATCCCGATTAATAAGAGTAATAAATCCTTCTGTTTTGTCTGTGGCAAGAAGGAAGCATCTGAGACTAGCGGCTTGCTCCTGTCATACAGGGAACATTAATGGGCACCAGCTGGGCTGTAGCTCGAGCTGCTACACAACTTTAACTTTGCACAGCAAGAGCTGCTGTGGCAATGGTGCAAAAGTACCTCCTGTACAGATTCAGAAGTACACTTCAATTGTGGTTCCCAGGGCAACCGAGTAATGGCAGCCAGCTGGCTTTGTACCACCTGAGCGCATCAAAGAGCAAGCCCTCAGCTCAGCCCGTTCCAGCACGGAGCTCTACAGATGCCAGTTTCAGGTTGAGTTTAGCACACTCCAAAGTCATGGGCCGATGCTATCGTGTTCCTTTCGTTCATCACCATGTAGGACTTTCTGCAAAAAAAAACAAAAAAAAACAGGGTGACTTTTCTGTTCACGTGCAGATGGAAGCTCTGCTAGACTTGCCGCTCAGTTTTTGCCTTCATGTCACATCCACCACCTGACTCTGTAGACCTGCATGTACAGCACTTGCATTTTCAATATAGTGTTTCTGCCATTGGTATTAAATATTTGAATGATGTTTTATAACTTGTACAATTAATGAAGGTATTAAAAAAGGGACAGCTGTAATCTTCACAAGAGTAAATAATAGAAATAATTATGGGGACATTACTTTAGTGTGCAGCGTAAATCACAGATATGTTTGCAATTTAGTTATGGCCTGTTTATTATTAACTTGTGCTTAAACAATATGTCTTTTTTACCAAATAGGTAGCTGCTGATGTCTGATCCTGCTCAGAATTCTCAGCCTGGGATTGAGCTAAAGATAGCTAGTTGCTGGACAAGAAAAAAAAATCTAATCTGTTTGTATTTCTGATCTCTGTTCATCACTTTCCCCTTCTTTGTAGCTTGGAGTGCCTAGGGGACCTCGCTAAGCCATCTGTTCTCTATTTCTGTCCTCTAGATGGCAGTCTATAAAATTATGATTTTTTTTAAAAACCGTCTTCTACCATCTACCATCTTTTTAGTAGAAAAGCCTATCAAATATGGGGCCGGATGTTCAGGGTAGTTACTTATACTTGTTTTCTGTGGGGCAGCCAGCTACTCAAACATTGAATTATTAGACGTCTGAATCATCTCATCATCATCTTGGATAAGCGAGGATCTGTGGTAGCAAAGGAATGGCATATGACCAAAAATGGGCAAATGGGAGGACAGTATAGAACTATGGAAGACAAGGGATCTCCAGGGACCTTCTTTATATTTCCTCCTCCGGAAACATATTGTGACCTAACATTGTCTTTATTTTGTGGATACCAACTCTTGAGTCTCTCTTTAAGGAGACTGCTTGGTGCTTTTGTTACTTATATTTATACACCAAGTAGGAATATATTCATGTTTGACTCTTTATTAATTTAGCCTTTTTCTCTCTTTTCTCTTTTCTCTTTTCTCTTTTCTCTTTTCTCTTTTCTCTCCTCTCCTCTCCTCTCCTCTCCTCTCCTCTCCTCTCCTCTCCTCTCCTTTCAACAAATAAGGTGAGGTTAGAATGGCAATAAAAGAAATAGAGGAGCCAGAAGAAGCCATGATTGTAGTTCTCTTCTGGTGGTACACTCCAGTGTAGAACTCACCATGTAAGGAGCAGCAAACCATCCCTACGCTGTCTTAGCAATAGTGGTGACATCACTGAAAAACTGATCTCCACAAGCGTGGCATGATTGTCTACAATACAGAGTTTGACAATGCATGTTTTCAAGAAACTCTTCACATGTACAAGAAGGCTTCCAACCGCTAACAGCCATGCTATACTCAAAAGATAACTGGCTGCTAGTTGACATTAGGGCATCATCTAAAGAAGGGAAGGATTATTAACCACTCTTCATGTGCTGATTCTAAATGGGAGTCTCGTGCCTGAACTGGTATTCTCTTATCTCAGTTCAAGGATACATCGAAAGGTACAAGAGATGCTATAAGGTGTACTCTTAACCAGTGTGTCTGTCCATTGTTTGCTATAAAACACTTATTTTTACCTTTATCAGGATTCTTGGATGAAAAATATTTTTATAAATTCTCTAAGAATTGGACGGAGGACTGTATTAAGCATGAGGAAAAAGTGTTTAGTACTACTATTTGAAAAGTTATGAAAACTGTCCAAATTGAATAAACATGCCTATGTGACATCCTGTCGTTCTCCGCTCTCCCATAATGGTACAATTCATAGTAAAATATTAAGGGTTATTCCCTCATGGGAAGCCGGATACTAGTCAGCACTTTGTTATTTCACGCAAACTACCATTCAAATTTCTGTCCATGTTGAATGCTGTCTCACAAGAGCAGCTTTTCTGGATGTTTTGGGTCTTTTAACTCCCAGAAATACAAACCAACAGCATCTAAACTATGATGGCTGGAAATTCTATAAGTTGCAATCTCAGCAAAGAGCATCAGTTTGGGGAAAACTGCTGAACAGGGATATATTCAGGTGAATAAAAATGCACGGTCTCTATTACAGTTTTAAAAAAACTCAACAGTACACATCCTTCACATCAGTTGACAGTGTGCAGATATTTTCTTCTGGTTTATCTGTAATTTCTCCCCCCACTTTACTGCATCCCAAATGTTATGTTATTCTGCAGCTTTGATACAAATAAGGTAAGATAAAGTCTCTTGAATTGAGCTGGGTTCTGGTGATTTCGTGAACATGTCCATCAGCTTTCATGCACAATATCACAGTGGTTCAATTCTTCCAGCATGCTTTTTTCCTTCCGTAGTAACCTATAGCTGGTATTTCCCACCACTTTTTTCATCCAAATACAACCAGATCCATTTCTTTAGCTTTTTCAGATCAGCCAAGATAAACAAGGTGCAGATAAAAACAGGTTTCTCAGGACAAAGGAATTTCGACAATATTTCAATGTACATTGAATGTTACTCCCACGTTCACAAATGGTGCTTGACCAATTTTCCTTATGCTTTATATTTTCAAAATTGCTATGTTCTTGTCATCAGTATGAATGTTGATATTTTTCCAATCTTAACTTTAAGAGACCCTACATACAGGCTGTACAGTATGACCGATCATGTTGTTGAATGATTTATGAAACGTTTTTTTGTATACATCAGCCTTCCTTCTGTGCCTTCCTTAGCTGGTATTTTTTGGTGTTCACCTAAGCTGGCTAGAGATTTGGGGAATTGCAGTCTCAGCAGAAATGAAAATTAATAGGATAGGCCATCTCAACAAATTCAAGAACTATTTCCCACAGATTTTAATACTGTATATACTCGAGTATAAGCCTAGTTTTTCAGCCCTCAAAAAGGGCTGAAAAAACCACCCTCGGCTT
>JANHJO010005497.1:24640-36110 GCA_032468235.1 Pseudoxyrhopus heterurus | reverse complement strand
CACAGTGCTGATCTTACTACGCTTTTCTATGTATGTTCCAAATCTGGGCAATATTAATGGAGGGGGGAAGATTTCTACAGAGCACATACAAACACACATCCCCACCGGACTTCTCTTTTATAGATATAGATAAGAACCGTGGTGGTGCAGTGGTTAGAATGCGGTATTTCATATTAACTCTGAATTTCCACTGCCAAGAATTCAATTCTGACTGGTTCAAGGTTGACTCAGTCTTCCATCCTTCCGAGGTCAGTTAAATGAGGACCCAGATTGTTGGGGGCAGTATGCTGACTCTGTAAACTGCTTAGAGAGGGCTGTAAAGCACTGTGAAACAGTATATAAGTCTAAGTGCTATTGCTATTGTTTATTATACCTATAGGTCCCTGGGTGACTTACAAGTTAAAGACATACATTTAGAATTAAGATCAAAGCATCACTGAATCTAGGTGTGTTTTTCGGAACCAAATCTAGTATAACCTACCATGCTTGATTTTTTTTTCTATTAATATCACCTTGTAACAAGTCAGAAGCTCTAGCCAATGTCTTGAAAATTATCCAATAACCTATTATTAAATTTCAGTCCTCTTTCTTTCTACTTTTGAGTTAATGCATAAATTATCTATATTAAAAGATCTTGAGTATCTTGTGTTCAGGGGTTATGAATAGAAAAAAAAAATGTTGTTCTTTCTAATGTTCCCTTACTCCATCATTTTTTGTAAAAGTTAGGTAATCCAAGTTTTGGTTAGTAGTCCACTGAAGAATAATAGTTATATTCTACCCACCCTATTAGCAGTAAAGTGGCATGTCATTGTTTATTTAATTAATTTAAACTCAGAATTGGGAGAAACAGCTAGATTTCTTTCCTGATTAATTCAGAAGCAGATACAGTACAGGACTTCTGGTTTCCTTGCCTGCATAATAGCAACCAGATCCTGCCAGTTCTTTTGAGAACTCTTAAAGGAAAGAAGGAGTCTTCCTCATAACGATATCCATAACTCTGGTTAAATGACATTTAATGCCATACATTACTTTTGCTAAGTATGTAACCAAAACTGCAAAAGAGGTCACTGATAGAAGGCTCAGGAAAATCCCATGGCTCAGTGAAGTACAAAATAACTTTAGAAATAAGTATTTTCAAGAGTCGTGACAGGGGAACAGAGGGTGAGTGGAAATCAAAGGAAATAGAAGGGGTATTTTGGGGGGGGAAAGCATATAGTAGATGGCTGTGGCTCTTAACAGGAGCATTTCACACTGTAGGCCCTATTTATAATTGCACAGTATTGGATTTTTTCCAAACAAATTGAATGATTTGGACCTAAAATCAATCGTGGATTGTTTTTATAATAGTGTTTATAGTGTTTATAATAAAACTTGTGTGGAAGGAATTGGCGTATCGTATTTTGATATTTGTTTGGGGTAGGGGTTTGATCAATTGAGGAAACATTGAATTCAAACTAATTCAAAGTTTTAAAAAATATTTTCTAATAATCATTTGGCAAACTAGATAAATATAAAATTTAACTGGATCATGTATGACTCTGAAACCAGTTTAGAATAAGTCTGGTTCCATCAAGGGGTTGCCATTCAGCACACTGAAGAAATTAAGAAACATCCTATGAGATGTTACTAATTTTGTCTTCTCCCAACATTGTGATGTATTTTGAAGATTTTATTTTGACTTGGTGAATGCGATTTTCAGCAGGCATGATTTGACTCAAAGATGCAGCTAATAAGACAGCTAATCAAATGATCTAGTGAGTATGGTAGCTTAGTGAATGTGGCCTATATTTGAGCTAACCATAAGAGTTGTAAATACAAACAAAGCCAATGCTTTGTCATTATAGTAGTTGTGTTTGAACATCGCCGGTTCTCTGGCTGACAGAAACATCCTAGTTTGTTTGCTTTATTTTACTCTGACAACCCATCTGCAGTTTTTAGCTCTTCCAATATGGCTGGCATCTTCTGGTTAACTTGAACCTTTAAAACATTTCATGCCCTCTAGTGGTAGTGAGGGGTAGCAATCTCTTACAGTGCCATGTTTAAAAATTATTTTATCTTCAGACTTGGTATAAGCTATTGGTCTTGGATTAGTTTAACATTATTATCTTTGTATTTCTTCCTTTCTCACATTCTTCGTTTTATTCTTTACTAGGCCTCTTCCTTTCTTTTGAAGCGAATGCTTCCTTCATTCAGATCCTTTATATCTTTTTTGTCTTCTGACTTTTCCCCTCTCTTGTCCCTATTTTACAGACTTAAAAAAAAGTCCCTGCTCATCTGATGTTCAAAACAAAACAGTTGCATGGTATATATCCATGAACATGGGGGAAATAAGCAATCTTGGTGGCTCTCTTGCTTTGAAACTTAATGCCACAGTCAAGTAAAAATCCATTTTACCTCATAGAGACATGGGAAGAAGAATGTCCTGCTGCATTGGTAGGGCTGGGCCAGAATTTCAATTCAGAAGAAATTGGAATCATTTTCATTTTTAAACTTTTTTTAAAAGTGGTGTTCATTTATCCTAATCAGAATAAAAGTCAGTAGAATTTGCCTTGTAAAATGGCTTTGGAAAATGCTTTCCAATATTATGTGGAAAATAAAGAAAAATCCATGGTAGTTGGTTCAAATTTGTGAATAATACTTGGCTGAACTTTTTGTTTATATGTTCGCTGATGTTTGGGGGATTTTTCTCTTTTTCTTTCACTCCAGTGATGATTCCAGATCAATCATGCCTTCAATTTGAAACAAAAATATTGTATCTTCCCTTCATCCAACATTCTGTGTCTTTTATTTCATCAAAACTTGTTAAACAATTAATGAATGCTAATACAGCAATGATTAAAAGTTTGTGAACCCTTCTGAATATTTAATACTTCTGCATAAATATGGCCTAAAATGTCCTCTGTTCTCCACACAAGTCTTCAAACTATATAAAGAGAAACCAGTTAAACAATTGAGTAAAAACATTATATTTGTTCATTTATTTATTGGGGAAAATGATTCAAAGCTACATATTTTTGCGTGGGAAAAATATGTGAATCTCTAAAATTCTCAGTTGAAGGAGAAATTAGAGTCAGGTGTTACAATCAATGGGATGATAATCAGGCCTGAATGTGAGATGTCCTGCTTAATTTCAGAAACAGAATTCTGGGTATTCACAATCGAAGTCTGATCTTCACAACAAAGATACGTGGAAGGGTTTCATGGCTAAAATATAGATTTCTCAAGATCTCTGAAAACAATTATTGGTGCTGGAAAAGGTTACAAAACTTTTTCCAAAGGGTTTGGACTCCTTCACTGTCAGGCAGATCATGTACAAATGGAAGCAATTCAACACCATTGTTATCCTCCCTAGGCATGGTTGGCCAACCAAGATCACATCAAGAGCAAGGTGTATAATACTTTGAGAATTCTCAAAGAACCTCAGAGTAATAACTATGGAACTAACATCTCTCTTGTATCGACAAATGTCAGTATTCATGACACCAGGTGAACACTGAACAAAAATGGTATGCTTGTTAGGGTTTCAAGGAGAAAGCTACTATTTCCCCAAAAAGAACATTGCTGTCTGTCGGTTTGCAAAAGACCATATGGATAAGCCAGAAGGTTATTTGAAGATTGTTTTATGGACAGATGAAATAGACGTTTTTGACTTGAATGAAAAGTGTCATGTTTGGTGAAAGTCAGAGAGTGCTTTCTAGAACAAGAATGTTATGCCATCTGTGAAACATGGTGGCAGGAGTATCATAGTTTGAGCCTGCTTTGTTGCCTCTAGACTAGGATGGCTTGTCATTTTGGATGGAATTCTGAATGGTACCAGCAAATTCTGCAGGAAAATATCAGGGTGTTTATTCATAAACTGAATAAGTGTGTTATACAATAAGTTACCGACCCAAAATAGACAAGTAATAGGATCAAAGAAGGGTTGAAACAGAAGAAAGTTAACATTTTGGAATACCAACTCAAAGTCCTGACCTTAATCCTGTAGAAATGTTGTGGAGGGAAATTGAGCAGACAGTTCCTGCAAGAAACCTCACCAACAACCTCGAGTGAAGCTGAGAAATGGGCTAAAATTCGTCCAAACTGACATTCAGAACTGATCAAAAAAATTATCAGAAACAATTAATCACAGTTCTTACTGCCCAAGGGGGCAGAGGGCACACTAGTTATTGGAAGCAAAGCTCCGAAGCTACTTTTGCCAGACAAAATATTTAGCTTTGAATCATTTTCCTCATTAAATAAATAAACAATTCTTATAACTAATTTGTTTCATTGGGTTTGTCAAGATTGAACCCCTTTGCTTCTTTCAAACTTTAATGCTTTTCAACTTACCAATGATCTGGGGGGAGGGAAGGGGAAAATGGAATGTAGAGAGTGCATGCAGAGATCGTGAGAGCTTGGAAGCCATCAAGGTCACCACTTCAGGTGCTGGAGAAAAAGATGAACTGTTCCCATAACAAAAGAATGTTTCATAATTGGACAATGTGATCGCCCTGGGGTGGGGAGAAGAAAAAGTTATTGTTTAACCGGGCAAGCATTTGCACTGGAAAACCAGAGCTGGTTTTATTTCTTCAGTACCAACATGGTGTATCCAATTAATTTTTACTTTTGGGAATTCAATTCTCCCGAGAGTGTTTCCTTTTTTGGTTTCACTAATTGGACCATTGACAGGGTTCTCTTTAGCAATAGCAATAGCACTTAGACTTATATACCACTTCACAATGCTTTACAGCCCTCTCAAAGTGGTTTACAGAGTCAGCATATTGCCCCCAACAATCTGGGTCCTCATTTTACCCACCTCGGAAGGTGGCGGTGGGCAGAATTTGCCTGCAATACTACATTCTACCGATTATGCCACCATGGCTCTTTATCTAGTTTTACAGTTTTTGTAAGAAACAGATTGCATTTTAGGTCATAGTTATGAAGAAATATTGAACATTCAAAAGGGTTCACAATTTTTAAAGCATTTTCCAAATGAGGATTCTCCAAACTCTCGTCTTCCTTAAAATTAAGGACGACCCTTTAAAACAGATGGTTTACTTCAATCAGGAAGCATCTACTGATACCTTGGGGCCACTTATAGGTCCCAGAAATCTTGAATATGTCTCCCATCGCCCCATCAAGACGTTCATTAAATTGGAATGCAATGTAAATTAAATCCAATTTAGTTTTTATGTTAGCTCCATCTAAATCAAATCAAAGCAAGTCTTTATTACGGTCATAGACCAGCACAGCTCCATCTATCAGTTCACTTATAGTCCCCAGCCTACCATTCAAATATGACTTTTTGCCTAGAAGAAAATCCAGAAAAATCTGATCTAAATAGGCAGGAATTGTTTCCCCTTCCTGTTTAACATCTTTTCCTAATTTGGGTTTTGTTCCTTTGCTTACCTCACTGAGCATTTTTCAAGAGACACCAGTGTAAGAATTTTGAATATAAATCAGAACTATGATAATCCAGTGTCTAACAATGGCCTCTTTGACTGAGCACCCGGATACTATTAATGAATGTGGCTATCAATTTTTTTCAAATGAGACCTAAACAATGGAGCTCTGTCATCAAAAGCTTTTTTTCCTTTCCCAGCATTTGGTGATTTGACACCGAGGGGAATCAATTCCATTCAGTAGTTCAAGTTTTAACTTAATAGGGAAGATAAGATATTAAGAATAAAAATAAACTTTGAGATGACTGGCTTTTTTTTGCAAAGCCACAATGGTTAGAATGATCAGGTCCTCTTTTTGTACTGAGTGTATTTGGGCTCTCCCAAATCTGTTGCATAATGCTGTGACATTAAAATGGAATGAGGTGGAGAATCGTATAAGTATTACCTTTAGTTATATGGAATATAAGTGTAATTTAAAGGTGTTCATTTCAGGTTCAACTTGGTGATAGCATAAATAAATAAATATTTTTAAACAACTTTTAAAATATTTTTCAACTGTATTTTGCTAACTTAAAATGTGACAGCATATTCATGTTCTTGCTATACAGAATAATAACAAAAGAAGACAATTACCTGATGTCTTCTTAGATTAAAAGTGTGCCAGAAGTAACATGGGAATATTTTGAACTTCTCTTAGTTAACATTGCTGCATTTTGTGCTTATAGGGTTGCATGGGAACCCATGGGAGATGGGAAAAAGCTGATTTCGCTGGCTGATAATAATCTCCTTCTATGGGATTTGCAACAAAGTTCAACCAAGGCTGTGGTAAGGAGCGTATCCCATTGACACGGAGCATAATATTTGACGTATTTGACCTATCTGAATGTGTTTGCTATAGGTGGCTAACATTTTTAGACATTATAAGCATTATAAGTGTTATTTCAGGTCTGTCAAAAGAGTGATAAATAATTTCAAAAGTTTTGAGTTTTTGGTTTTTATGGTTGAAAAGCTGCACCTTGCACCTAACAGCAATGGAACAATCACAGATGCAAAGGTTTTCCTCGTGAGTGGAAGCCTCTGTGCCTACCTTCCACACTGCTTGTTGGTCATCCAGAAAGCTTTCTTAGCTCCTTTCTACTGGTTGCCAGTGTTACATGAGCTTCTTCCATCAGTTACTCCCTCTCTCCCTTGCCAACCGTTGGCCTGTTCCCCTTCTAGAGTAAAGTCTGCTTGCATGCAGCGATCAACGTTCTTGTCTGATTGAAGTGTCAGAATGTTATAGACACGCTTGTGCTTCCTGTCCTTCCTCTCCATCCCTCGGGCTCCTTTGCCTTGCCTTGGTTTAAGGTTCTTTGAGTGTTAATTAGGCTTTTGCTGTCCCAGGCAGGTTCTTTTGCTCATAATCTCAAAGTTACCATATTTCTCCTTAATTCCAATCTGTATCAAATGTAAGTATCACCTTTGGGATGTTCTCCAGTCTGTCATAAGTCATGGCGCTTAATGGAAAGAGAATTTTTCGCTGAACCTCAAGCTCTTTGACTTTAACATGTACTCTGCTTGAATTCAGTAACAGAAATTGAACACTGGCACATGCTTTCATTAGCTGTGCCGTTCCTTCAAATTAAAAGATTCAAATTAACTCATTGTTCACTTCATTTACAGTTGCCTGGACAATTTCTCTGTAAGTGAAGGCTGTGTGTGTGTGTGTTATGCACTAAAGGAAAAAAAGGAAAGGGAAAAAAAAAAGATTTGCTCCAGCTTTGGTGCCCTGGAACGTTGACTTCTGCGCTTAACTGATTATGCAAATTAAGATTATTTCCATACATTTAGCTGTTGTGCATAATTGATGGTTTGCTAATTATGAAGATGGATAATAAAGCCTGTAGATGTGCTGTCTATGTTTTGAGATTTTAAGATGCTCCTCCTATCTCCAGGTATAAAGTATCACCCAAGGGTTGTTCATTGACACAGACGCAAACATTTTTAAAGGAAATTACAAAACTGTGACTGATGTGCAGGATGTGGGATAATAATTTGGATCCTAACATCCATGACCAAGATCCCCTCACACAATGAACTTTTGTGTTTCTACTGTTTCAGTGGAAACTGTCTCATTACAAATCCTTCATGAAGGTTAAGGATTCTTTATAACAATTTTTTGGGCTTTGCAGCGGCAAGGAATGATGAAATGAGCAAAAGTGAAGAGGAAGAGGAAATCGGTTAAAAATTATATTTCTTTCCTTGTGTGAAATGAAGAGATTCCTGATTCTATCCAGCAGTGTTCAGTCCAACACCAAATTCGGGGTTTTCAGTGGAATGTCACTGTTCTTTATACATGTCAGGCATTACAAGCTGAATATTTAAATTTTAGTCACCTCAGTATTTTGATTTTCAAAATACGTTGATTGAATTTTGAATTGAATTTTTGCTTCATAGTATATGTACGTTGTTAGGATCCACTGAGCAGTATCGTAGCAGTCCAACTTTTGTTCTGCACTATGGTAGATTTTTGTGTCTTGAAAAAGCTGGGGAACATCTTCCCTTCCTATAGCTCTCATTTTATGGTCATATTTCTGTCTTCTTTCTTTATGGATATAAAATCCAATGTGGGTTTGAATATTTGTATGGTGATATGGATGGGGAGATGGAAGAGTTTAGAGATTAGGAAGCAGTTTAATTTAAGGTGCCGCAGTATTATTTCTGAGAGCATTATGGTTTGTGGTTAATGAACTATTTGGACTTCCTTATTAACACTCATCCCTGTATTCCATCTCTTACAAAAATGTTAAGGGCTCCTTATTTGCATAATTTCCTTGATTCATTACTGCCATCATCCCACCACAAATAACCTGGAGTCACCTTGGCCAATGGAAAGCTGCTCATTCCTGTCTCCCATTTCTGTATTGCAGGCAGATCTATCTATAGATACTGAGCAAAGAGGTAGTTTTTCCCCACACTCCACTTTAAGGACATTTCTATATAGCTATCTTGTCCCCGAACTTCTCTTTTTTGTTTTGTTTTTGTTTTTTGCCTTAAAATAACATAACTTTCTTTTTTTTAAAAAAAATAGTTTTTAAAAATAAACTATTGTTTATTTTTAGTATGGTAACATTGCCTATGTTAAGGTAGGCAGTGATAAAATATCTAGTCCCAAAGTACTCCAAACAGTGTTTGCTATGTTTAAGTGTGATAGTCCTGTCAGCTGTGATCGTGGTCATGTGATCAAAATTCAGACGCTGCGCAACTGACCCATATTTATGATGGTTGCAGCGTCCCATGGTCATGTGATCATCTTTTGCGACTTTCTGACAAGCAAAGTCAATGGGGAAGCCAGATTCACTTAATAACCATGTTACTAACTAATTTCACAACTGCAGTGATTCACTTAAAAACTGTGGCAAGAAAAGTCGTAAAATGAGACAAAACCCAGTTAACAAATTTTTCATTTAGCAACAGAAATTTTGGGCTCCATTGTGGTCATAAACCGAGGACTACCTGTACTGGATTTAACAATATAAAGTGTAGCTATATAGACCTTGAATATATTCTGTGTATGCCCATTGCCCATGTACTTGCATGCACCTTATTCAGAATAATACTACGAAACGGTGATGAGTAGAAACAGAAAATATTATTCAATGTTAAGAAGTAAATTTAGTGGTAATTAGCACTGTGGCTTAGATTGCAGATGTTTTAAGCATTTTAAATGTTGCAAAATCATATATAAACCAATTCTTGTATGGGTGTATAAGCACATTATCTGGAAGGCCGAATGCCCAGGTAAATCTGTTTGAAGATACATGTATACAGGTTTATATGGTAATTCAATATTCTCACATTCTGTAAAAAAAAAATATTGGTGGTTCAGGTGCTGGCAAGCATTAGACAAAAAGTAATCCAATAATCAAGCTCACAGTGTCTGGCTCCATTGTAGATAATTGTTTCTACCTTCAACATTTTGTCTAATTAATATAATGAGCTAATTATATTTCATAGTTCAGGCTTATCATTGGCATCAAAAAAAATTGCTGTGTTAAGGAAGCAGTTTGAGCTATGTCCTGGGCATGTGTAATCTCTCACTTTGGAGAGAGAAAACACCAAGAAGTACTAAAAAGTTTCGTGTGGAAGCTTTTTGACCCCACAAAACAGATTCTGCTAAAAAAAAAAAAAATCATTTATGGACATCTACTTTCCTCTCTGAATACTGATGGAATCCCAAATCTCATTCACACAGTCTAAATAGGTTCTCCACTGAGAAGAACAATAGGTTACTCCACATCTAATATTTGAATGGTTGATATTTTTTAAAAAAAATAAAAAAACAATATAACCAAATGCTTGGGACCTAAGTTGTTGTTTTTGAAGCATAATTGTCAGACCTTTTTTCACTTCTTAGTCCTGCAGTAATTAACAAAAAGAAAAAGAAAGAAAGAAAGCATTTTTTCTAGATAGTCCTTCAGCGTATATATATATATGCGGGTAATTGTACCAAACAGACAAACATACGGCTTGCGTGAAGTTAGTGATGAATTTTAGACTGGAACCGTAATCCAACATAAGAATAATTCTGTGATTTTTTTAGATTCAGGTTGCTCTGCTTGTTATTACCTCTAAGTTGCCGTTGCTGTTATTGCTTGGATTAACCTTGTATTAGAGATGCTGATTTGGGTTGTTCTTGATACACAGTTGTCAAATTCAGTGACCTTGGAAGGAAAAGGACAGTTGAAGTTTACATCGGGAAAATGGAGTCCTCATCACAACTGTAGCCAGATTGCCACAGCCAATGACACGGCCATTCGAGGATGGGATATACGCACTATGAAGTAAGAAGCATGGCTCTTTGTGTCCTTGAAACAAAACACCAACCATACAAGTTACCCTGATGTTTCTGGCTAGATCCTCCTGTTTCAATTTTAAAAAAAAAACGGGCAGCAGTAATGGTTACTGTGGTAGCTGTTCCAGCTTGCAGGCTAGGCATAGCTGTAATAACTAACCTGTCACATTTTCACCTGCCACTGCTTTTTTAATAACTAACCTGTCGTATGTTCCCCTTATCCTTACATCTAATGAGATGCTCCCCTTCCTCTCTGGCTAAAGTAAATAAATAAATCTCCCATTAGATAAAATGAAATAGATTACCCTGAGCTGAGTATTTTCTAAAATGTCATTTGAAGTCAGCTGATACGGTTCAGAACAGACTAACACAGAAGATACCTCTTGAATCTGGATTTTAAACACTGGCTGACTCTGATGCCCTGTTTCCTTTTTTAAAGTTCTACTCTCCTTCCCCCCTTTTTTTTTAAATAAAGGAAAAACACCCCTTCCTTTTTCTATTTGATTTTGATGGTGTAAGATAACACACCAGGCATTTCCATTCTGTTAACAGCTAGCTTCTTGGTACACATTTATTTAAGGTTGGGGTTGCAACATATCACAATTTTGAATGCTAGCAAAGCTAATACTTCAGTATAAGAAATATAGGACTCCTTTCCTGGTCGAGTTGTGATTTTGATAAGCAGAGGAGTGATGTTGTGCACATCTGTTGCCATGACAACAGAAGTCTGTGCCAGCTTTTTTAAGATACAGCTTATCCCCTTAGCACACAGTAATTTATCACTAGCCTTGGAAGACGGATGTCTTGTAATAACTTCTCCTGCCTTAAAGGGGAGATGCCTTTAAATTCAGTTTTATGTCTCCAGCATGCTCGTGGGGAGGAGTATATTTCCATTGTTTCCAATTATGCTTCTTGATAGAACACCCTCCTCCCCATCAGTTCAATTAGGAAATCCTAAAAATGCATGTTTAAAGTGCTGTGCATTTTTCAGTCACTCTCCCTTTTTGTTTTCTGCAAGAGCATGCAGAGCAGTGTGTGTGAGTGTGTGTGTGTTGGGTCATTATTAAACAAAATTGTTAGCCAGTCCGTGACATCTTCTTACCTTGTGTATTCTCTCTCCCACCCTGGCTTTGTTGGCAGCCTGTTTAGCAATTGACTAGACTTTCTTTTATCCCAGAATAGAGTAAGAGTAAGAGTAGAGTAGAGTAGAGTAGAGTAGAGTAGAGTAGAGTAGAGTAGAGTAGAGTAGAGTAGA
>JANHJO010005497.1:7452-18939 GCA_032468235.1 Pseudoxyrhopus heterurus | reverse complement strand
CCCGGTTCCAGCCTCGGGAGGGCCTCCGGCGGCTGGGGGAGGCTGTTTTCGCCCTCCCAGAGGCTTGAGGAGAGCCTCCGGAGCCTAGGGAGGGCAAAAAACGGGCATCCTGGAAGTTCCAGAAGGCTGGAAACAGGCCCGTTTCTGGCCTCTGGAGGGTCTCCAGAGCCCAGGGACGGTGAACCCCCCCCCCCTGCTGTGGTGCAGGAGGCTGACTGGGGCCCACCCGCATGGCTATGCCCACCCAGAAACCGGGCAGAGAACCGGTTGCTAAAATTTTTGGAGCCCACCCCTGCATCTAATGGGAGGTCCCAGATTGTTTTCTCACAGTAGATGGTCTTTTTCCAGACATTCAGTTCAGATAGTAGTTTTAAAGGAGTGAAGCAGTAGTGCTAAGTTCTTGCCACCAGAACAGATGCAACAAATCATTCCTTAATGATCATTCCTTAAATGGACATAGATAAATTTACAGTGCAAACATGCCCCCCTCCCTTTTTTTTTTGTTAGCAGCCTACCTAGCATTCATTATAGATGTATTTATTCTTGATGAATCATTTTTTTTTGTTTTTCCTACAGCCAAATATATTGTATAGAAAATGCTCATGGACAGCTGGTGCGGGACCTAGATTTTAATCCCAACAAACAGTACTATCTGGCTAGTTGTGGAGATGACTGCAAGGTGAAATTCTGGGACACCAGAAACGTCAACGAGGCAGTGAAGACACTAGAAGAACATTCCCACTGGTAAAGTGAATTTATTTGGCAATTTTCTAAAATTCCATTTTTATTGACCTGTACTCCAAAACTTTCAGGGAAGTTCGTCTTGGATTAAAGATCTTCATCTTTTTCTCAGCACAGCAAATATTTTGTATAGCTTATGCACTTTAAAAATTTCCAAGAACCTGTTTGTATAATGATTAAGGCATCAGGCTAGAAACCAGGAAGCTGTGAGTTTTAGTCCTGCCTTAGGCACAAAGCCAGCTGGCCAATCACTCTCTCAGCCCTAGGATGGAGGCAATGGCAAATCACTTCTGGAAAACCTTGCCAAAAAAACTACAGTGACTTGATTAAGTAGTCTCTAAGAATCAGGGACTATTAAAAGGAAGAAAAATAAACATTTTGAAAGCTAACAAATGCTTACTAAGAAGATATTGCCCATAGTGAAAAGTACTTTTAAGTAGAGCTTAGTTATTTCCTTTTGTGGAAGATTAACATTGAAAGACTTTTGTATTGCTAAGAGATATAATGTTCACGTTTCACAATTCTTTTTCAGAACAATATATGTTGGAAAACAATCCTGAACTTAGTACAAGATGCAACTTCTTAACATCTTTTCTTATTGATAGATTATTAATTTATTACAGGTGCCGAACATCTGAAGACATTGACATGATATGTAAACTTAAAAACGCAATTAATAATGTTAATTCACTATTAATGGACTCTTACTCTCCAGTGTAAGATTCTGGGAATAATTTGGATTGAATTAATAAAATATTTACGGATATTTTATTTGTATTATCCTAAATTTATAAATATTACTTATATTTATATTTTTGCTTTACCTCAGGGAACGTATTCCTTATACATTCATGCAAACATTGGAAATACAATGTTTTAATGATTTTTAGTTTAACAATATTAACATTTCTGCCTTAAAGGAAATTACATGAAGGCCAGGTACTAAACCATATGCAGGCTTAAGTCTAGGCCAGGCCTGTCAAACTGGTGGCCCGCGGATCAGATGGGTCATGCACAGGCCACACCCACTCGGTCAAGGCAAAAACATTGTGATACGTCACGTGACGTGATTGAGTTTGATACCCGTGGTCTAGGCAATTCCACATCAGGTCCACATACCAATTCAAATGGAAAGAAACTAGACCACTGCTCCAGTTGAGAGCTTAGTCAATTTGTGTCTGCCTCAGTTGTGTTGTATTTAAAAACACAATAAAACAAGTCATTTACTCACTTTGTTGTGTTCCTTCCCGTTACTGAGATTTGCAGGTTTGAAGATGCTCATTAGATTGTCTTTAAACTGTTTTTGAGGGTTTGGGAAGTTCAGGTAGTGGTTAAAGGTCCCCACCCTCAAAAATTTAGAACTTACCCTGATAGCAAACCTTGTCAATTATGTATAATAGAATTTTAGAAACCCAAATGGAAAGGAGTTTGTAGCAGGATCCTAGGGCTTATTCATGTTCTCAGAAAAGGTAAATGTGATAGTCTTGTGAGATGTTGTCTATCCAAAAGTAAAGGAGCCTGCTAGCATGTATTAAGTTGAATCCAACATACGGTAGTTCTTTCATGAATAAACATCCCACCATCCAGTATAGTGTAATGGTTAAGGTATTTGAATAAGACAGTCAATTTCTGGGGTGTGTGGAGATGAGACAGCCAGAGTTTACATGAGCTTTTGAGTCTTAAATTATATTTACATTCTTTTGGAACATAAGCTCTAAAGCTAATTATTTATTAAACTTTATCTTAGGTTGCTCAGAGTAAAAGAAATGAAAAGCCTTGTAAATTAGCTGAAAATCCCTGGAAATAAACTTAGTGATGGTACCGCATTAGCTTTTCTGGTGGTACATGTGTGATATTCCACTTTCAGGTATTCTGGATCTAACCCATTACATACTCTCTAGATTTGATCGACCCAGTCAAGTTGCTTCTTAGCAAATAAGTGTTTTAATGCGGTCATTGATCGTTCACAATATGAGCTTTGATAGCTTGAGATGTCTCCAGCATATTTAGTTGCAACATGCAATAGTAACTACTTAAGGGACCAATGTTCATCATCATCACCATCATCATTTTTTTTTTTAGGGTTTGGAACGTGCGTTATAATCATTCCCATGACCAGCTAGTACTTACTGGCAGCAGTGATAGCAGAGTCATTCTTTCCAACATGGTATCAATTTCTTCTGAGCCTTTTGGACATTTGGTAGACGATGATGAATTTAGCGATCAAGAAGACCGTCAACAAGACGACAAGTAAGAACCTACCTGCTTTTAAGAAACTCACTAAAGATGTCTGTAAGTTCTACTTATATCTTGGTTAATGGGAATCTTCTGTACTAATTTTAGGATATTTATGTATGCGCCTTATTGGTAAGTAGATCAATGTATTTGAAATAATTACATTTTGTAAGAACTGGCACTTCTCATGTTTTTAATGACTGGTCTTTATATCACACATGTTGAGGCCACAAGATCACAAGGACTTAGATCCAAAACTCATGGAAGTTTAAAAAAAAAAAAAAGCCTTCCATAAGTTCATATATAATACAGGTGGAGGAAATTTTTGGTTTCCCCCAGAATGATTTCCTGGTGCTTGTCTCCTTATTGGTTTCCATAGCTACTTTATAACATTGAACCACATAGTTTAAATTTGTTCAGCTTTAAGTTTAAGAGTTGCTTGAAAAATTGTCATTTACTTATCATTCCTAGATTCCGCTACCCATATCAAATTTCTAATTTCCTCTGCATTTTTAAATAACTGGGATCTACTACAACAGGGTCCCCAATCCTCGGGCCATGGTCCATTACCAGGACATGGCCTATTTGGAATCGGACTGTGAGAGGCAGTCCAACATGCATGCATGAAGCTCCATTTGCACGAGTGGCGGGTTTGCACGTACATGTGTGTACAGCTCCATCACGCAAGCGGCAGGCCAGCATAAACACAGCTCTACTTGCACAAACGGCAGGCCAATGCGCACATGCGTGAGCAGCTCCAGGTGCGCAAAGCTGCACGTGCGTGCATGCCAGCCTGTCACTCACACGGCCTGCTTCCCCTCTCCCCTTCTGCCAGCTGGGCCGCCAGGCTGCAAAGGTTGGGTACCTCTGTACTACAATATCCACATCCTATGTTGAATTCTGCATTATATCTAGTCACTTCTTATAGGTTTCCTCATAGATTTTATCCTCACTAGACCCAGAAAAATTATAAGACAACACATTCAATCAAATGTGTTGAAAGATGTGGTAAAACTCCAGTCTGCAGTTACCTATTACAAAATTCCACTTGTATTATCTAAATATAACATTTGAGAAATGATAAGACAAACAATGAGAACTATAAGAAATCTCTTTTTGTATGCATTCACATCATATCCTTCAGGACTCTTGCCAATCATATTTTGCCGGTGGGAGAATTGGATCTGAGTCCCCAAATAGCATTTCTGCATCTATGTGTATCAGGTACAGACAGCGCAATTCATTTCATCTCAAATTTCTCTAAATATCATATAGCAGAGGAAAAATAATGACCACAATAATATTACATGACTAGATCTGGTGTCATTTCCTAAACATAGAATCTTTCAGGATGCAGAAAAGATTTTGATAATGAAAGTTCAGGAGACTTCCCCAATGTTTTTTTAGGGCCAACCACTTCATAGGACCCAACCATGTAATCATCATCCTCTAAAGTCAGACGATGAATACCTAGGCGAATCTCTGTCTTGCCCATCCTCACAGAAAGAATGAAAAATCAAAGGTCTATCAAGAACCAACTTCTAACCCCTTTTTCCTATGGGCTGAGGAGTGACAGGAACTTACCACCCTACAGATCAAGGGTGTCAAACTCAAGGCCCGGGGGCTGAATTTGGCCCATGGGTGCTTAGATCTGGCCCATGGGATCTGCCCTGGAAGCAGCGAAGGACAGGCCCGTGGTGCCTTTGCCAGCGAAAACGGAGCTCAGGAGTGCTGCAGGCAGCCTCCTGAGCTCCGTTTTTGCTGGCAGAGGGTTGTAGGAGGCCATCACAGCTGAAAACGGAGCATGTGAGGGCCATGGGTGGCCCTCCTGAGCTGTTTTCGCTAGTAGAGAGTTACAGGAGGCTGTCACAGCCAAAAATGGAGCTCGGGAGCCCGTTTTCATTGGCAGAACACTCGGGCCACCACAGGCACCCCAACACAAGTGACGTCGAGCTGGCCATGCCAACCCTGGCCACGCCCACTCCAGCCCTCCAAGGTCAAACACAACCCTGATGCGTCCCTCAATGAAATTGAGTTTGACCCCCCCTGCTATAGATTGTATCTTTGAATGGTTATTAAGCAACTGATCATAAGAAGTACTGGTAGACGTGATCGTGGTTGCTTCTACACAGGGTAAAACAGCTTCCCAGAGTCACCCTGAAATTTAATAAATAAATAAGTAAATACAGGTGGTCCTTGGCTTACAACTGTTCCTTTAGTGACCGTGGCACTGAAAAAAGTGACTTAGGACCATTTCTCACAGTTGCGACCTTTGCTGCATGATCCCAATGGTCACATGATCAACATTCAGACGCTCGGCAACTGGTTCTAATTTACGGCGGTTGTAGGGTAACCCTGAGTCACGTGATCCCCTTTTATGACCTTCTGGCAAGCAACGTCGATGGGGAAGCCAGATTCATTTAGAAATCATCTTAACAACGGCAGAGATTCACTTAACAACTTTGGCAAGACACATCGTAAAATGGGGCAAAACTCACTTAACAACTGTCTCACTTAGCGACAGAAATTTTGGGCTCAAACACGGTCATAAGTCAAGGACAAGACCTGTATTACCTGTATTTCTTAGAAAATAAGACAGTCTTATTTTCTTTTGACCCCCGAAATAAGCGCTTGGTCTTAGTTTCGGGGAGGTCTTTTTTTTTTTTGAGGTGCAGGAGGATCACCTCCTTGAGGTGCAGGAAGGGCTGCCTTTTGTGCTGTCCACACCCACAACTTCACTAAGGCTTACTTTTGGGCTAAGGCATATATTAGTCCCCACAAAAAAAATTAGGCTTGGGCTTATTTTTGAGGTGAGTCGTATTGTCAGAGAAACAGGGTATTAAAAATTCATAATTTTTTGCAATCCATAATAATCACTATCTACTAAATAAAAATATAACATTGCAATTATTTCCTTTCATATCTACTCTCTAACCAACGATAAAATGTTTCCCATACTTCATAGTCCTCTGTTTCTTCTTTCTCCTTAATCGTCAATGTCAACCTATTCATTTCTGGTGAAGCATCTATGGATTGCATAAAAAGCCACAGAAATTACCTGCCATGACTGGAGATTTGAGTTCCTCTTTCCAAGCCTCATCGTGGTTGGCCGTGTTCCTGATCCATACATTGCATGTAAAGCGTGTGCCAGAGCATAAACGGCATTGTAGATATTGTAACTTTCTCCTGTCATTCTTTTTTCAAAAGTGTAATTGGGCAGATTCTGCACTTGCTCCTTTCCTGTGCATGGCTTTTTCCTCTTTGGAGGGATCTTGCCTGGTTTGTGGAACTTGCAGCCAAAGACCAATTCCCACCATGGAGGGAGAAAGACATCTCCTTGTGGGTTCAAAGGATCTAAAGATAGGATGAAGTGGCTGAATTCTGAGACATCCCCAGAGTGGTCCCTGAAATGCAAGGCCCCATGGAAAGGTTTTATATAGTTCAATGTGTCTTCAGATTCCCCAACACCAAGTTTCCACTGGGAGGTTAAGATCAAAACATTCTGAAATGGTGTCTTGTTAATTGTTTCATGAGTAAACAAAATTATCTGTATAGTGGCACTAAAACCGGAGTCTCCAAAAAGAATAATCACTTCAGTTTTTGACCAAACCTGGAAATAGAGAAGTATTTTTTTCGATATAATCAGAAAATTGTCCACTTTCATCATTTCGGTGAAGGCCAGGCAGATCTCCTTCTCCTGGAGCATTGGAGTCACAGTTGAGATGAAACGTTCTCCCCTCTCATCTTCAGGGGCCACAAGCCCAACCCAGTTCCACTGGAAATACAGGAGCAGCCAGACTAAACCCACATACTGAGGAGATTCTTTGGCATTAATCTGGAAGAAGGAAGGATAAACTCTTTTCTCTCCCTCAGAGAAATGAAAGCCAACACCGAGCTGGAGAAAAAGAGACAAAGTAAAAGATTTATGTTGACTTTAGTAGTGACCATTGTATGGTTGATGGCCCTGGCAGTCAGGCTGACTCACTTTGACTGGCAAACATAATCTTCTTCCCTTCTTAGCCATTTTTATTGGTTGTGGTACCTCAGAAGACAATAAAAGAAACCAGCTACCTGATACAGAGAATAAATGCCACTAAAATGATGGCTGCCCTTTAATGAAGAATAAACTAAGAGTCACAAGCTCATTATATGCTCCACCCAAAAAAACTACCTTTAGTTTCATCTTGGCTTCTGCGTGTGCTTTTGATCCTTGCCTATTCCATACTGTATCCAAGAGAACTCTCTTACCTGTGGGACCTTAAAAATGCTGAAGATGGAGGCCATCAGCCTTGAGGACTTGGCACTGAGACCACCAATGATGGAGAGCAGATAATAAGTTATTTATTTGTAACCTGGAACCATTTGGCCTCGTGAGGAGAGCATGGAGAGGCTGTTTAAGGAAATGAATATCTCCCCATTGGGATTGCCATGGATGTGGAAGCCAAGGGTGATGTTGGGGAGCAGAAGAAAATCCTTATTGACCTTGGAGACAGCAAACATCAATGCAAGGAACTGCTGGTAGTAACTGGGTATGTGTCTATAGTGAGAAAAATATTGGGGAACATTACAGGAAAGATCATGCATGACTGTAGAATTTACTTTAGTCTTTTTTGGGGGGAGGAGATTTTGAGAGCAGAAACTCCCAAATTTTATTGGGTTTAGGTTTTTTTCAAAGGAGATCCTTTGGCTAAACTTGGATGGATTTGTGAGAAAAGGAGACAAGCTCTTCCATCCATATTATGGACTGTTTTATCCCCCTTTATCATCCCTCCCATTTTCACTGTGCTCCAAAGGCTTTGTAATTCTTCCTAGTTGCTTCTCTTTCCCCCTAATAGTTGTGGGTCTCTTTTGGGGCAGCCTGGTAATCATTGCTGTGTCAGCATTCCAAGTAAACTCCCCATATCATTCAGCACTCAGAGACCAAGTCCATCCAAGTAAGAATTTAGTAGAGAAGTCATGTTGGCACATTTGGGAAAGCCCGAATCTGCAAGTTCCGGGTTTTCCCTTCATAGATGCAATCCAAAACCCATTCCTTTGCACTCATCAGCCCATCACATGGTCCAATCACCAGTTGTTCCAGCTGGAGACATTCCTTCCACCACTCCTACCCCAGGTGCAGGAGGGCATTGGCCTTGACACCGTAGAAGAATGTTGTTATGTCTAAACTACTACTCACTAAGAATTCCCCCCGTCCCAAATTCCCAGGCTCTAACTGTGGCAGCCTCGAAGCTTCTAAGAAAATATGGCTATACGAAAAATGTGGCTTCCATGGCTGACATGCTGAGTGCTGAACTGCTCTGGGAGACACAGTATCAATTTAATGAAGGCCATTCTTCATGAACACTGCTGATTCCAACACTGAGAAGGATTTTTGTAACTCCTGAACACCAGAAGAGGATTGAGCATTTGAGTTTTCCAACACATGTTACCGTCCAATTTAATAGTATAATTTACTCTTTATGTTTCTTGTTTATCCTCTTCCTGATGAAGAGATGGGGAATTCCAGCCTATTTTAAGAGCTTGGTACATTAGTGAGAGAAGCCCAAAATGTACACTACACTAGGACAGTGCAAAATACTAGAACAGGGATTTCTGAAAGGGGTCCCAGAATTTCAAGCAAATCGAACCGTTGCCTGTGTGTTTCCCCTCTAGCTCAAACTTACACATTTACTGTCCTAAACTTCAATGGGTCTTTTCTAAAGTCTTGGACAGCAGACCAAAAAAAGGTTCCCCTGGGAAAATTCCCCTGAATAATGAGATCACCAGGCCTATGGTAGTGTTCCTTTAATTTTAAACAATCCCTCAAAACACAAATGGTTTCCAGCCTTTCCACAGAAGTTGCAGATAGGAACCAGAGGAACATCAGCATCAGCATCAGAAGTAGCATGTCTCCTGCCCAGTCTTTCTTGTCGTCTTCCCTCCTGGAACAGAAATCAAGCTTTGTGCAGAAACTGAATTTCAGGTAGCTCTTGAAATCTCAGCAGGGCTTTGGCAGAGCAGATGCCACCTGTGTCACCTGGATGGCTCCAGGACAAATTTATATCTACAATGTTTCCTCCTACCTGTTTTTGGGCTGTGACCAAAGAGGCAAGGAAGGCAGGTGAGTCTCTTCAAACCCAGGAGTGAGCTCTTTGCAAGACAGGCTAAGGTGACACGTTCTGCCCCCCAGCTGGTGAACTCAGATGCATATTTTAAAGCAAGTTTCATCTTGGAAGATCTTTGTGTCTAGAAATCCACAGGGGATACATGAAGAATGACTGTTCTTCTGATAATTGCAAGGAAAAGCAATTGTTCTGCCTATGTAGCAGTAGCTTCTCATACACCAGAATGGAAAAACATGTTTGTGTTTCTTGCAATGCACAGAGCAGATGGGGTCATGCTGAAGTTGTGAGTTTGACCTCCATGAAACTGACCCCCTGAAAACAAGATGGAGTTTGGGCTGGACCATAGTTGGTCAGCTAGTATGAGTGCTAATGGGGTTTGGTGGCACATGAAAATCAGTTGTGGCCTTGTAACTGTGAAGGGTCATGCCAATACTTGGATGGAATAACTAGTTTATTTGTAACCACATGCCAAGAAATAAAATTAGAAACTGGGATAATAAAGAATGTGTGCATACTGTTTTATTGTCCTCTCCATCTGAAGGTGGTTCCATTCCATTCAATGTTGGTTGGTGGGAAGAGATTGAGCTAAATCCACTGACTTTCAGGGTGCATCAATAAGGCCTTCTCAGCTGAGGTCAGTTTTCACTCATATGCTGATGACATTCAGTTGTATAACCACCAACTGACCAAGCAATACTGCCAAGGTTTTTCCTTCGTGCATGAAGACTGTTGGATGGGGAGCAACAGTCATGGTTTAAATCCTAGGCTGCATTAATGGAGGGATAGAATCAAGATCACATGAAGTGTTAGTGCCACTTTATAATACCTTGGGAAGACCACACGTAGAATACTGCATTCAATTTTCATCGCTACAATATAAAAAAAGATGTTGACACCATAGAAAGGTTGCAGAGAAGAACAAGAAAGATGATTAGGCAGCTGGAGGCTGAAACCTACAATGAACAATTGCAGGAACTATGTATGTCTAGTCTAAGAGAGAAGGACTAGGGAAGACCAGCAGTCTTCCAATATTGGAGGGACGATCACAGAGAAATGAGGGTCAACCAGTGGTGGGATTCAGCCGGTTCGCACCGATTTACTAGAACTGGTAACTATCATTTTGTGCAGTTCGGTGAACCGGCTGTATCCTACCACTGATCGCCATGCATGGCCCCTTGCCCCTCCCCTCCCAGCCACTCCTTACCTCACCCCAAAGAGAAGAGGTGCCTGCTTATACACATCTCCAACCTTTTCCCAGGTAAAGGCAAAAAAAGGTGTGTTCAAAAAAGCAAAGGCCATTACATCCGGGAGAGGAAAGGGAGAGAAGCCAGGGGAGGCAGAGGGTCACCAGATTTCCCTGAGAAGAAGCGGCCTAACACACGCCCTCCTTTTGCACTCTGAAGTCAAGCCCACCCATCTGCCAAGAGTGTGCCAGCACTCACTCACCCGGCTATCATGACCAAGTTGACCAGATAGATCATCGCTAAGGCACCAGGGCCTTTCCAAAGCTGGCCACCGGCCCAGTGAGGCTGCAGGTTCCTGCTCCCAGAATAGTTTTCTGGCAGGCAGCCACTACCACTCCAGCTCCCAGAGGTCGCCATGGAGCCATTTTCAACTGCTTCCCTGTTCCGGGAGAGCATGAGGCCAGGTGCGTGAGCAAGGTAGCCATCCAGGAGGGCATTGTATTCCGTGGCATCATGTGGCTCTCTCGGTGAGGTAAGAGATGGAGAGAGAGGCTACCTAGTCTCCCGCCCTTCCTCCCCTGCCAGGCAGCCTCTTTCTTCCTCTCCTACATCATGGAGAGAGACATATGACACTGCAGAAGGTGAGACCCTCCTGGAAGTCCACCTTGCTCGCACACCTGGCCTCACGCTCTGTCAGCACAGGGAAGCGGTTGAAGCTGCACCATGGCAACCTCCAGGAGCTGCAGTGGTAGTGGCTGCTGGCTGGAGAGTAGCACCAGGAGCAGGAGCCCGCAGCCTCAGCAGGATGAAGCAAATCATCCAGGCCCTTTCAGTGAGGATTCAGGCCCCTGGTATGGGATGGAAAAAGCATTAGGATGGTATAAAGATTTCTACCTCATGCAGGGAATTGGACTAGAAGGTCCCTTTCAGCTCTCTCTTTATATGATTCTATCTGAGGAACCATCTCAACCCAATGGTATTACTGCATTTCCCCAAAAATAAGAGCCTGTCTTATTTTTTGCCATCCAAAAATGGCACCAGGTCTTATTTTCAGGGATGGAGAGTGTTGTCCACAGACTCACCTCACTTGGGTGTGCTGCCCCTAGCCTCCTTTTCGCTGTCAGAGGTCTATAGGAACTTCTTCTAAGGGAGCTGCTGTGGCTCAGTGGTTAGAAGCAGTACTGCAGTCTACTCTGCAGACTTGCAGATCAGCAGTTTGGCTG
>JANHJO010005493.1:16469-27339 GCA_032468235.1 Pseudoxyrhopus heterurus | reverse complement strand
CTCTAAAGGGATGCAAATGACCAGCTGTCTGCAAGGAATATAAATCCTTCCATTCCCCACTATCCTGTCAGAGCTGAAGAAGTTTCTTGGATGAGATACAAAAAGTCTTCAAAAGAAAAACAAGGAAGTCCAGTTGCCTCCTGAAAAAGCAACTTTGGGAAAACCAGTTGCAGGTTGATTATATCCAAAATATTATATCCCTTGAATATCATATTTTAACTCTATACAGTTAAATGTTTTGTATAACATGTAAATAAATGCATTTTAGTAATTAATTTTATTAACATGAGATCCCATTTGTTTATAAATAAATAAATAAATATGAGATCCCATTTCAATATGATATACAAGCTAATCCTTATTTATGAGCACCATTTTAACATCTACCTATCATCAATAGTCCTTGCACAGTGTTTCTCAACCTTGTCGACTTTAAGATGTATGGACTTCAACTCCCAGAATTACCCAGCCAGCATGGGGAATTGATAGGATTGACAATCCCTGCCCCACCATAGTGACACACTATGTTATATATGACACTACTCTGCAAAGCAACAGGAGTAAGTTTAATGCTTTTGTTTGCAATATTTTCCTTTTTCTTCAATTCAATGAGTTGAATCATTAATCATTTTTGCTTCTATCAACCATGTTTTCAAAATGATGGAACACCCAGGAAAGAAACAACTGGAGATTCATGTATCATCATCATCATCATCTTGCTATTTGTATTTTTTTTTTTTTAAATGTTTAAAAGAACAGAAACACTATTTTTTGCCATCTTTCACAGATATTTTTTTATTGTTTCCAACCCAACAGAATGTTAGACAGATATTATAACAGGCATTCATGATTCTGTCAGCAGGATAAGATAGAACAGAACTGGGTTGGACTATATTTGGTAGTAAGACAAACTGACAGAGAAATTACTGAATCCAACAATGGGAGGGGGAAAAGTCTTCCAGTTCATATGGGAAGATATAACATTTTGGAACAGTTGCAACTGTTCCACTCTGCACCATCCTTGTTCCTGCTTATGTGACCAAAGCAGCATATATTAATAAAGGACTTGAAAAAATTCAATAAATTACACTATGGATGCCTTCCAACCTTTTATATACATGTATGAGGTCTTACGTGGTAATTTGGAAAGAGTTTGATCCTGTTAAGCTTGAGGTAGTTACACAAGTATTCTTGAAGCTATTAGATCAGCAACCTTTGTATTAGGTACATACCTTTCCTGCCCTGAGAGGGGATGTGAGATTGGGTCCAGGCAGTGATTAATTCCTTTTTGATGAGGGGACAGGCCCACCTCTTCTTAAGGAGATGGTAGTGTGTCCTTTCTCAATGGAGGCCTCACTTGATCCAATTGGTCTGCACAATTTTTGCCAAGTTGCCAATCTTCCCTTTGTAGGAAAAGTTGTGAAGAAGGTGGTCACACTGCAGCTTCGAAGGACTCTGTATGAAATGGATTATTTGGAACCCTTTCAACTGGAATTTGGACTTTGGTATGGAACCAAAATGGCATCAACTAGACTCCTAGATAGTATTTGGCAGGAATGGGATAGTTTAGTGTATCCATCCTTGCTTTTCTTGACTTCTCACAGTTTTTGATACTATTTATCATGGTCTCCTTCTAGGAGTTGAAGTGGGACAGTGGCACTGTGTAGTGCTAGTTGTCCTACTTCCTCTGGGTTGATTATGTCAAGTCTAAATCTAGAGATGGCACAATGAAATCCAATTGAGTTCATTTGTTTTGACAAAATCTTGTCAGCCCAAACCTAAACTACTAATCTATTAGATATATCCTAAGATATTCCAGGGTCTGGCTATCCTGATCCTCTTTCCCTACACCTCCATCCTGGTTGAGACAGCACAGTGTTTTCATCTGGCCCTCTTTCTGGGAAAGTTCCATATTGCCAAAACTCTTCCCCATTGCTCCTGCAAGCACACATTCCATCACATGTTCCCATCAATATTGATGGGGTTCCACAGGACTCACTTATTTCCCCTCCTTTTATCATCTACATGAAAGTGCTAGGTGAGGTTATGCAACAATTTGGATCAGTATGCTGATGATACCCAGTATTATATCTCCACCACAGATGCCAGTGTGGATGTCTTGTCCCAGTGCTGGATGCTGTCCAAGAAGCACTGAGTGGTTTTAGATGTTTGGACCTTCTAGTGTCAACCATCTTCCATCTTTGGTTGTGGATGAAGTGGTACTTTCTCAGGAGATGTAGTATGCAATCTGGCAATGTACCTGAGACAATGAGTGTGTGACCAGAAGTATCTCTCCCGAGTGTGTTATTGATAAATGAGACCTATCTGTTGACTGCTATGTATTTTAATTTTGTAGTTTGTCATTGTTTGTTGAGAGATACTTTTAGTATTATTCACAACATAAAGTTCCTTGTTGACATGAATATCTATATAAATTGATGAAATAAATAAATGTATGTATTTAATCTATATACTTTGGCAAAATACTCCATGAATCAATTTTGTTTTTTAAAAAAATAAGAATAGTTTATCTAGTTTGTTGACCAAGTACCAACACCGTGAGACAAAATATAAAATACCTGAATAGAAATATTTTAAAATTATATTTATTTTTACAGATTTGGACTATCTAAACCATTTTTAAGTTTGTTCTGGGAGTGTTGTGGTAACAATCTCAGAGGACATTTCATGAGAACAGGGTACTTTGATAACTTCTCAAAGACCCCTCTTAGTGATTAATGCACAGTGGTAGTATGGTTCAAACTACAACGAGAATTGCTACTGTATATGCAGTTTGCAAAAATCCAGAGGTATGCTTAAATTCATTAAAACATAAAAATCTATTATTTAACTGCAGCAATATTTTAGGTGGATATATCATATTTCTACCCTGGAGTGTATCTCTGCAGGGACTTCTCTATAATGACAGCACTTGAAAGGTTAATGGCATTCATTGTTCTACTAATCTATCCTTTGAACCACTGATTAGCACTGAATTTGATTTGGAGCTACTTATAGTTGAAAAAAATATTAATCTAGTCTTTGCAGTTGAAATCTATGTTAACAGATGATGATGTATTATTAACATACACCTAAAAAGAAAAGCATCCATTCTTTTTAGGAGAACATTACAAACTGTTAATGCTAATTTCTTAAAAATTCCTTAAAAAACTACACAATTGTAAAATAAAATGTATTTACCTTACAGTTATTAATACCAACACATAATAAATTCTCTCCTTTTAATGGTAGGTATTAAGATTATAAACTTAGATTCTCTGAAGTATTTATGGAATGTTTTGCTAGTTTGTTGCTGTTTCTAAGCTAGTGCTAAAAACAAATGTTCGAATGCAAATCATAGATTGGAGCATGGTCCTGCATAACAAGCAATATTTGTTTAGCAGGGCAAGCCATTAACCAGGTTTTCCATTTAGCTTTAGATGGAATTAAAAATCAAACCTTAGTAACATAGCAGTAACATAGCTCGGATAATAGTACTTAGTTTGACTTGTTCAATAATCATTTTCCAAGGAGAAAGTTCATGAACATTTAATGTTTTGTTAATTTTCAATCAGTTCTGCTGTTTGGTTTAAGGAAGGCATTAAAATCTTTCTCAGGATTTCCATGGTTGTATACAAGTCAACCTAAGGAAATATGGGCCACTAAACTGGATAGGACACATTCATTTCAGTAACAGCAATTGCTATAATTCTTGAATTGAAATGAATGGAATAGTTGTAGAGATATGCAGATCACCATCAATTCATCAAAAACAAACCTACATATAATCAGATATTGTTCCCTTCTGGGTCAATTTCTCAATTCATCCATTAAAAAGAAACATGGAAAATCTGTAATTGATATCATACACCTTTTACAGTGGATACATCTTTCATAATATTCCATGCCAATTTTTCAATAAAATGTGCCCCCATGTATACCTCTTTGCCTATGCATTTATCCAATTTTCCAGGCATTTTCACAAGTATATCCTGATTTTAATGCAACATTTGCAAATGAATAAAATTTGCATGAATATTACTTGACAGCATTTACTTGTGCTGAAAGTTTTGCAATGGAATTATGACATTTCAAATTTCAAAACAAAACAAAATTTGTGACTTCCCTTAGGACAAGGGAACTTCATAGAACTTTCCATTTTTACTTATATGTATTGTAGCTTCCTTCATCTTGGACCAAATCAAATTATTAATAACAAAATTGCTTAATGTTAACTAACTCTGTTTCATGGTAGTATGGAATCATAACATAATTTTCCAGGCATCAGTTGTTATAGAGCAATTGAGATACTGTAGATCAGGGGTGTCAAACTCACATCATCACGGCAGTGTCATGTGACATATCAGGACTTTTTTTTCCCTTTGCTAAACTGGGTGTAAGCATGGCCAGCGCATGATGCATACGGCCCATGAGCTGCGAGTTTGACAGCCCTGCTGTAGATAGAAGACTAGAAGGTCATCCCCCTAGTTCTTTAACAGTGACTTTGGAAATTGATAATACATTTACTTTTTTTCTTTTTGCTTCCTTTCTGGAATATGTATGAGTAATCAATTAATATAGAAATAGTCAACACTGAACTCTTAATAGCCTATTACTTGTCTTAAATAGAGAGAAAATTATCTTTCACTGTACTGATCCTGTAATTTTTACCTTGCATAAATAGTTGTAAATCTGATCATCATAAATAGGAACTAACTAAATTGTATTCCTAAATTTCATCCTGGTGAGTATTACCCTTGAAAACAGCTAAGAACTATTCTAAATAGTTTGCTGAAGATACAGAACATGCAATTCCCCTATTAAAACAGCTCCTCTGTTCTGCTGCCTGACACCATGCAAAGTATTAGGTATGATTTATGAAACCCTGCACAGTTAGGATTAGACTATCACATTTTCCCCTTACAAAACTGCTTTAATATCATCAGGAGATATTAGTTCCCACTATCAGAGAAATCCATCACAATGAGTTATCAGTAAACAATTGCCATGTTGGTCTCTATGGCAACTTTATCACTTTGAAGAAGTTGGAAAATGGTGTACGCACACAAACACACACACACACACACACAAACAAACACACAAACCCCCCATTTCCAAATATGTGGTGTGGTTTAACATAGTTTTTAGCACTTGTTTTCAGCTCTCCGTTCTACTGTCCCATTTCATCTCTTATTTCATCACTAATGTAATAAATTATTTTCTTTCAGTTTGAAGCCAGGTTATCCCAAGTTTCAGACAATTCTAAAATCAGCTTCTCTTCCTCACTGCCTTGGCTATTGCATTTGCCTTATCCAATTGTATGCAAGAAAAAGCAAGAACTCCCTCACTTCCAGAAAAGGGAGAATGAGGAAAGGTTGGAGAAACTACTAATGCACAGCAGTGCTCTTACGGGGTAATTTTTTGCTGTTGTTGCCTAGGAGCAACAAAACCTACTTTAGGGTGCAGGAGCAAATGGTGGGAATTAAATTAAGGATGGGGAGTAGCATTTTTAGATATTTAAAAGATGCTGCATTTGTGGCAAAGTAGATGAAGAAAAACCATTCAATTTGCTGTGTGACACAAAGTGAAAGTGGATAAATAATTATGAAAATCTAAGATCAAGAGAATTTTGGTTCAAGAGGAAAGAGCAAAATAAGAAATCAGCATAAAAGATAATATAAAGACTGGACCCAAGTAAATAACACCTAAGTCAATGAGATTTTATAGTCTACATGACAATGGACAATTAAGATTTTTAACTGGGAGGATGTAATAAAAAAGTAATAATAAGGAAAGCTATCGGAAGAAATGGGTGGGAGATAGAACAACTATATAATATTGGCAATTTAAACATCCTTGGGCACTCTGATATAAGTTCATCTGAAATAATTTTGCCAGAGTAGAATATTATTCATAGCCTTTACTCTTTATGTATATTATTTAAAAAATCAACATTGACAACAATGGAATAATTCTTGAGATAAGAATGGAAGAGAAAAACAAATAACTTGGATGACAGAATACTTCATTCTTGCATTAATAACTTTCAGGTAAAAAAAAAAAAAAAGGTACAACCAGACTAGCCAAGGCATTGATAACATGAACTGTCCAATTTAATGGCTGAACAGTTCTGAAAAGAGCCTTCTGAATCCCACCTGGAGGGGTGATTCATCCTTTGCTAAAATGTCAATTAAGACTGAAGAGCCTTCATGTGTTAAATTATTTTTCGTTTATCATAACTTTCTGAATCCAACTTTCATTCTTATGAAAAATTGAAGATTTCGTGCCTAGGAGTCATACATATATTATGCTCATAAGAATTTCCTAAAAGACTTCCATCAAAAACACAGAGACAGAACAGGAGATGAAGCAAATTGACTCCTCCCTTCAGTAGAATATTACTATTCTACTTCTGAAATACATGATGGGTTCCTAACTCTAGCTACTTATCTGCTACCTGCTCATTTTTATAACAATAAACTACTTTACATATACAGAGGGAAATGTGTGGCTTTTGCTTCCAGTGATAGGGAATTGCCAAAATATAACTGCTGTTCTTGCAAGCCTAATCAAATAACAAACATATATATCTTTATATCTATTTAAACGATTAATCTGAATTTTGACAAACTAGATTTCCCAAGAAGGGGAACCAGTCTGCAATTTCATTATTTTTATGGGGTGGCACACAATCAGCTCGATGTTCATGCTGCCATTTTTATCCACCTACTGAGTTCTTCCCAAGGACCTAGGATAAGCAGATGATGATGATGGTTGCTGCTTATTATTATTTTAAATGTAGAAGTATCCTGAGCCCAAACATCTCTGAGAGACTTGCACTTTTAAAAAAAATAAGGAACAGTAAAATATGAAAAAGATCATGTTTAATCTGGAATAAAGAAAACATGCAATAAAATAAATAAAGTTAAAATAAAATAAATAAAACAAGGACTCAACTACTTCTTTACCCCCAATGTTTTCAGAAGTTTTGAGAACATCATCAGAGTACAAGCCATACAAGTCTCTGCTGTTTTAGAGGGCAGGCCTCCTCACTGAGGTATGCTTCCTAGCAATAGCACTTAGGCTTATATACTACTTCACGGTGCTTTACAACCCTCTCTAAGCAGCTTACAGCATATTGCCCCCAACAATCTGGGTCCTTATTTTACTGACCTCAGAAAGATGAAAGGCTAACTCAAACTTGAGCCTGATGAGATTCTAACTGCCAAATTGCAGGCAGTCGGCAATCAGCAGAAGTAGCCTGCTGTACTGCATTCTAACCACTGCGTCTCATATAAGACTGTGCCTGAATTACTCACCAATATCAAACAGATAAGTGCTATGATATCCTATCCAAGACTAAAAATAAGAAACCCACAGATACAGGAATTGAACATATCCAGAGCAACTCATTCTTATCAGAATTGAGCTAGACTCTATTCCTCCCATCCAGATATGAACAGATTCCAGATCCTGGATAGAACACTGAGAACATCACTTGGACAGTCCAGTCAAGATGAATAATTGGTATTCATTTGTATACTCAAGATGCTGAATATAATATAATAGAAACTTTATTGATTTAGTTATTTGACTATATCAAAAATATAAAAAGTATACAACTAGTTAAAAAGAAAACAATAGGACATGTTTATAATAAGCAATCATCCCTAAAGTCAACCTAATCTGATCAACATATTACATCTTCTTCAAAATACTTTTGATATAAAGAATGAAGTCTTACTAGTGATATGCAGGTTCATTCCCTGAAAAAAACTGTAAGACAGTTTTCCTGGATGCACCAGTAGTTTTTAGTTTTTAAATAAAAATCTAAATAAGTAGCCCTTTCTGCAGAGTACAGTTTGAAGTCAAAAAGGATTTGTCCATTGTCTGCAAAACAATACACAGTCTTTCTTCAAATGGAACTCATGAAACCTCCTATGACTTACCATGAAGTTCATTTATTTGAAATGAGCTCTAGAAAAAGCTCTTCTGAGATGTTGAGGCATATAGATTGCTCAATGTTTTTCCAACTGGAGTGGGGGACTATGTGAATTATGTTGAGCTAGTCACTTGAAAGATTTACCATATTTAAACGCTGCAATATCATTTTGGACAGCCACATCAATGACTCTTTGAAAGTTTTCTTGGTTGTTAGACCTGATTGGACTGGGAATTAGATGAATCCATATTCTGAGATAACACTTGAAGATTAGGTGGTGCAAGCAAAAGTTAAAATAGGATGCAATTGCTCTTCGAAACACAGCTTGGGTAGTCTATTTGAATCCACAGATATGATCTTTAGCCAGAAACTGAATACTTTAATTACAGTATAGCTTTGTATGGGGGTATAACCAACTTGGCTCTTATTGCTGGAGTTAGTCCACTCCTGAGATACATTTCAGAAAAATAGATTGCGTCTGTTTCAGTAAGGGGTCATTTATATATCCCCATAGTTCTGTGCAATATGTGATCATTGGAACTATTTTGTGTTATATACCTTTATGGTTGGAATTAGAGAATCCAAGAAGTTATGGTTGGAGTCTTATGGTATTGGCAATCTAGCTCTTAAAAAACTCCTTTTAAAATGTGGGACTTAACTTGGTCTATCCATATCCTGGTTCCAATTATATCTAGTCTAGCTTTTCCCTCAAACAACTACTTTGATGTTATTGACTTATTGATGTTCAAGTAGTTGAGTGCACATTATGAGCAAAATCTATGCAGCAGTCTTCTCATCCCTACCTGGATATATAATGTCGATATATTCATGATATTGGACACCAAACCAAGGAATGACCTTACTCAGACATTTCATGTAGATGTTAAACAGAAGAGGTTAAAGTGGCATTAACAAGCCCAGCAGCGAACAGGATCTAATAATCAGAAAATAAAATTCACAATGTGAAAGATCTTTTGCACATTCTTAGGAGTCACAGGATTCATTCTAGATAACTCCACAACACCATGCCCCAGAACCCTTAGCTGGACTTGTCCAGTTGGAATCTAACTCTCAATGGGCCTGAGAGATTTTATCCATGAGATAGCTTATATATTCTCTACAACAGCCTTATAGCTATTTCTGTGGTTTGTTCCTTCCAGCAAGACTACTGACGGAAACAATGAGGATGGAGAAATAACATTTAGCTACTCTTTTTGCCACAAAATAATTTTGAATATGGGCTCTTGCCCAATCATGAGAATGGCACTGAAATTCTCCTTTGGGGGAAAAAAACTAAAAGAGATTTCTTTTTCCATCAAAGTATAAGAGAACGGATTTTTAAAGTTCAGGGAAAAAACTCTTATTTTAGAGTTTCAGAATTCTAAGTTGGTGTTAGAATAGTAACCTTATATTGGAGGTAAAATTTAATAATTTGATCATTGCCTATAGAAAATATTTTAAGGATTACTTTCTACTCTCTAGTTTCAGCAGCATTAGTTTAGAAGTCTATACATGCCTAGCTGTAATCATTTTGTACTGAAATCTCTTAATCAGCAAGTTCCTCTATAATATACTAAAAAATATTTTCATTATGAGTATTAAATTGATCACCAGTGACAACTGAAGTTGAAGGTGATCTGATCTTAAGATAAAAAAGTAAAAAAAAATTGTCATGTCAGCTAACCCAACCTGTTTCTTACAACATGAAAAAGCAGCTACAATGCTTAAGGGGTAAAAAAGAAAATATCTCTGCATGAAAATATCTTCTGAAGCTCCAGCAGCACATTTTAATTGCCTTCAATTTTTGTTAAGTTGGGATATTTCCAAAGCTTTAAAATTAAGCTTTATGTGTATAATCATAAAATATATTTTGACATTTTTGTGCCCTCATGACAAATTTTTCAGATATTTCTTAAGGGAATCAGTTACTATTCTTTTTCTTACCAACACATATACACAGAAATTTATTCAACAGATGTTGTCTTGAAATTTGATAAGAAAATAATGACCTGCTTCTAAGTAAGGGGCTAAAAGGTGAAATTCCAGGAGGCTGTTATTTGAGGAATGAAAATTAGCAGATGTTTTCTATTATCACCCACAGCTGAGGTGCTGCAACAGAATTATCTTATCACCAGTCAATAGTTGAAACTGTAATTAGTCACTGCTTGCTTCTGATTATTAAGAAGATAAAATCCACTCTTCTTAGCAATATTAATTTTCATTATTTGGCAATAAAATATTAGGCAAAAGCCAAATACCCTTTTCAGAATATTTTAAACTGAATGCTGTCACTGGTGGGGAAAAAAGATATACATTCAGAACTAAATTACAAGCAATTGTGAATCCATGTGAAAAAATGGGTCCTTATCTTCTAAACCCTGAACTTGCTAAATGTAGCAGAAAGTCAGAGAAGGATCAGAATCCTGATAAAATAAGTTTCTTGACTCTACACAGATGTATTTCTTATCAAAACTTTCTTGCAGGTTCAAGGACTTTTAGAATATGACTATTGGGCAGAAAATTATTTTACTTTCTTTTTTTAAAAAAATCCTATCTAGTGAAAGACAATTTGTTTTTTGAAAGGAAAAGAAAAATTCAATGAAATTCTCATGGATAGAGACAAATACCTGCAAAAACAGCTGTTTTTCGTGCATTTTTGGAGCAAAAATGGGCGCGCACGCATGCGCAGAGGATGGCCTGCATTGCATTGTGGGTGGGGGGCACGTAGGAGCGTGTGCACACTTGTGCACATGTGATTTTGGCACTCGAACCTAAAAAGGTTCGATACCACTGTCCTAACCCTTCTTGGTTTTTGATAAGATTTTTAAAATCTCTATATTGGAATACTAGGGTAAGGTGACCAATCGTCCTCCTTTAGGGAGGACAGTCCTTCTTTTGTAAGTTCTGTCCTCCCTCAAAAAGTGTCCT
>JANHJO010005492.1:82215-93149 GCA_032468235.1 Pseudoxyrhopus heterurus | reverse complement strand
GTGAACCGAGGATTTGTTCTTGAACCGAGTCGAACATTTAGCTGATTTTTTGGTTGTGAACCAATTTGGTTGTGAACCGAAGCGGTTGTGAACTGAGGTTCCACTGTACTGAAATACTTCTGTTTGGATATGTGTGTATGTGTATACACAAACACATACATGGTTGCTATTACATTATGGTAGGGTAATGCAGTTAACAGATGGATATTCCTTTTATTGTTGCAGTTGTATTTATTGATTTAATACTGTAAGTCACTACATTTCTAAACTCTGGAAGTTTACAGCTAAACTTTTTATCAGTAACTGCATTAAATACTAAATAAGCAATATTATTGTCTCTTTCTCTCTCATTGCATTATTGGTTTTACTTGCTTAGGTGGATTCAATCTTAAAATATAAGATTCTGTCCATATTGTTTATTATCAGCAATGTCTTTATTTTAGGGGTGTAATTTTTTAGCTGTACAGTATATATCAAAAAAGAGTATATTTTGCATAAACATCAAAAATATTTTCCTTAATGTAGATATAGGTGCAGAAAATTTAATAATAAACAACAGTAAATTACACCAAGGAGTAATTTCTGGAAGAAAAATTGCCCTGTTTCTTTATGTAATATATTTCTATGTTGTTGAGCATATATATTTCATCAACACAGTGGTTGTTGAGGTAGACTTGGATTAAAAAATATAGCAGAGCAATCGGCAGGGCAATGATTGGATAAATCATATAAGGAAAAAATTGAGAATTATGTAAATATTCTAGAGGGGAAATCCATTATATATAATGGATAATGGATATATGCTATCCATTATCTTGTGTCTTAATGGATAGCATATATCCACAACATTTTCATCATATGTGCTTATGTATTAACAGAAAAAAAGTATGTGTCATGCCCAGCTCAAGAACAATATAGAATAATGCTGCCAAAGTTTAGTTCTTTATTTGTTCACACCATATAGACAGACTCATGCCAGACTAAACATTTATTACTAACAAATATACCTTGGAAGATTTTAGGAAGTAGCTGCCCTAAATCTCTTCCCCTCTTCTCTGATCTAGCTCCTGGCTGTATTGTCTCTTGTCTCACTCTCCTTGGAATATTCTCCCTCTTTCCTGGGAAACTGCCACTTCATTGTAATCCATCACATCACCTGCTCCTTCAGTGTAGCTTTCTTACTGGTAAAATTGATAAATCAGGAAACACACATATTGTTAAACATTTCCAAGAAATACTGGTAAACATTAAATGCCTAGGATGCAGCTTTCTCAGGCATAATGCTGCAAGTATATTCAAGATAGTAAGCTGACAAGAAATGATGAAGTCAGTAGTATATAGTTGCAGTGACCCTTCTTCTGAAAAACTTTGCTGCTGGGGATGCGATAGATGTTGTAAACACTGCCAAGGGCTTTTGCAATAACTACTTTACAGCAACTTCTCCTAAGAGGGGGAAAGGGGGATTTATTAACTCCTACATGAAACATGTTATGGAGTCTTGGGGTGCTATATTAAGAACTCCAATATCAGTTTATAGGAAAATGTATTCATTTATTTAAAATATTTATATCCTTTCATATCTTATATAAAACTGAGAGACCCCCAATCAACAATTAAAACAATATCAATAATAAAATAGTGTAGTCAGCACCTTTTTCCCACAAGAATGAAATATTTTGGGAAATATTAAAAAGGCAGAATATATTTCCGTAAATGAGAAATGGAGGAACATGCTCTCCATTTCAAGACAGGAAGCAGACTCAATCTTTCTTAATAGCCCCCATCAGATATTTTGTGCCCATTAAGAAAGATTGGGCCACCCTATTCAGAAATCAGACCCTGTCTCCCTGCCCCCAAGCAGAAACTGAGGAGGCCAACTTTTAGAAATGCAGATTTGGTAATCCATTCAGAAAGACTGGGCCAGACAAAACCTCCAGATAAGCAATTAGGTTGACAAAATTAACTCAGACAAACACCCAGGATTTGCATTTCCCCTTCTGCCTATAGACCCAGATATAACCCCTACATAACCGCTAGGAATCTGACAACAGCCACATTAAAGGACATGTTGTTGCACAGGAACAGGAAGCTCAAATACAAAGCCCAAAGAAGGTATAACCCCTCCCCCTCTCAACTACATTTTGTCAGCTGCACCAGAACTATAAACCCATGTGGTTCTGTTCATCATTAAACCATCTTTCCAATCAGCCTCCATGATTCCAGGGTTTTTCTCCCAGCTTGGAACTGAACCAGATGGATTTTTCTTCCAACAATAGCATGGTACCATATTAAATCTATTAAAACCATAAACTTTAAAAACCTGCACCAAACTTCCAACATACAGTCTCTCATTAAATCATCTCACGCCACCTCATTTTATTCCAGGGATTGGAGGAAAAGCCAAGTCTTAGATGTTTTTTGGAAGGTTTGAAGGATAGAAGGGGCAATGTTGAAGGGAAGGGACAAGGAGCATGCCCACCCTAACTGACCTGGTTGGATTTTGTTAGGGAAGGCAGATCATAAAGATATAAATGAAATTCTGCTTACTAGAGCTAAAGGGAGACAAGGAACAATAGCAATAGCAATAGCACTGTATTTATATACCACCTATCAGGGCTTCCAACCCTCTCTAAGCGGTTTAAAATTGTCAGCATATTGCCCCCAACAATCTGGGTTCTCATTTTACCTACCTCAGAAGGATGGAAGGCTGAGTCGACCTTGAGCCTGTAAAGCAGTGGGCATCTCAGTAACCTTAGTAGTGACTCTGGATAATTTTATTCTCCCAAAAGAAGATGGTTCATGACTTGGGAGTTCTCTTGGGTTGTAGCTCCTGCTCAAACAATAGGTAGAACCTGTGGTCAGGGATGGCTTCATCTAACTCTATGACTTTGCCAGTAGAAAATATAATGATAGTTATTATGTGTGGGTAATTTACAATTAGTTAATTTATTATAGCAATAGCACTTACACGTATATACCACTTCATAATGCTTTACAATCTACAAGATGAAAAATTGATTTTTCATAAAATCAAACATGTGATCATTTAGACATCATGTTTGAAGAGTTCCTATAACATTGAAGTGTAGAAGATTAACACAAATGCTTGATATTTTTTCTAGTGTTGCTGAAATTTGTGGTTAGTCTAAGTCAGGTTCCCAAAGTAGTCAATATTGACCCCCCAAAGGTTGATACGTTGCTTGCAATGCATACCTTCAAGTTAGATTTCCTGTAGACTTCTTGGAATAGTCCTTAAAGTTTTCTTTGCAAAGTTTTTCAGAAGTGGTTTACCATTGCATGTTTCCTAGGGCTGAGAGAGACTAACTGGCCCACAATCCCCCAGTTGACCATGCCTAAAATGGGATTAGAATTCACAGTCTGTCAGCTTCTATCCTGATGTCTTAACCACTATTCCAAACTGCCTCTCATTATTCATAGCGCTAGTAGTTAAAGTAGTATTTATAAAATTATTTTCATATCATCAATGTTTGTGGGTCAATGAACAATCTGAAAGAGGTTGATAAGCTGAATTGCTTGGGGGCTCCTGGTCTAAACTAATATTCCAATAGCACAATAAAAACATAAATTGATCCTTCAGATCAATTGGCACTTGATGCCTTTTAAAATTCATTGGATATTTCCTATCAGCATATCTGATTTGATCTGCTTTGTTAAACTGGTTCAGCTTACTTTGTTCCAAGTTGTTACTTATGATTTCATTATTTCTTTCAAATGGGTAAATATAATTCTAGCAGAAGCTTAGCACTATATGTGAACCCAGCCACTGCATTATATAAACCATGTGTTGTGAACTGGAAGGAATAGTAATTTAAAACCTGATTCTGAAGGTTCCCCAGTAAGAGATAATTAAGATAGTCTATCAACACTCAGGCTGGAGCTTCCTGACACACCCATTTGTCTTGCTAAGAAACTCATAGTTCTTCTACCAAAACTTCTCTCTTCAGTTCAGCTCTAGTTAAAATAGAAGTCTGACAAACCTCTATTTTGATATGACACAACAGTGCCCCCTAAAGCATCTGGTGAGTTGACTCCCTGTTGCAAGGACTGATTAAATGGAATTCAGCTTTTGTTCCTCAGAAATGCCTCAACAGCATCTTCCCATTTATACAATGGACAATAGGTGAAAACTAGACTGCACCCCTTCATTCCACCAAAGATACCTGGGAAGGTGGACTTAGTCATCATGTGACTTGTGATTGGCTGGTTAAGCCCAGAACAGCAGAGATAGAAGATTTTCATTGGTTGGATAAAACAACAGTCAACTTCCTCATCCAGAAGAACACCAACCAGTCGCTTCAGATGAGATGGGCATCTATATAAATTTTATACATAAATACATAAACAAATAAAAGTAAGAATCTGGCTTTAATTTCTCCTTCAGAAGAATTGTACCTAAAATTGAAAAATGACTCAAGGAGAAGTGTCCTTTTTTTTCTTCATCTTACCCACTTAATCTTCTTTTCTTTCTCGCCCTTTTCCCCTTTTGTTATGTAGAATTGTGAATTTATCATCTTGAAGTTGCATAATCTCATTAATAATTTTAATAATTAACTTAGTAAAACAAAATGGTTGAGAAAAGCAGACGGAGAAAGAAAGGAAAAAAAAGAAAAAAAGAAAAGAGAAGCAAGAAGCACTTGCCTAATAATTTCTGTGCGGATGTCCCAGGTGATCTCATTGCTACTTTTTTCTCCACTGTGGACTCAGTCTATGCCAGAACATTTATTTAATGATGTAATAAGTAACTAATTTAGCTAACTAGATTGAGTCATATGGGATAAATGGAGAAATGATAGCTTAAGGTTTAGGTCACTGATCCTCAAACTACAGCCTGCAGGATGGACACGGCCCACTGACACAATGTATCGGCCCACTTAGTGGTGGGATTAAGCTCCACCCCTCACGTCCCAGCCACTCCTTGCCTGGGTGGCTTTTCCCGCCACTCTTATCACCCCTCCTCCAGCCGTCAGCCTTATGTATATCTTGCAGAATCTAGCTGCACTTCTACGTACTTCTGCTCACAGCTTCTTGCAAAGGTAAGGCTGAAGGGCACAGGCCGGTGGGCCGGCGGGTGGGTTGGCGAGGGCGAGCTGGTGGACGGGTGATACCAGTGGTGGGTGGACTAATGCGTGTGGGGAGGGAGGGGAGCGCGTGGGAGATCACAGCATCGGAGACCTTCCCGGGTATTTCCCAAAACTGGCCTGGCCTGCAAGGGGATCATGTGGGAGATCGTGGCATCGGAGACCTTCCCAGGTGTTTCCCGAAGCCAGCCTGGCCTACAAGGGAAACGTACGGGAGATCGCAGCATCAGAGCCCTGCCTGGGTGTTTCCTGAACCCAGCCTAGCCTGTGAGGATAGCATGTGGGAGATAACTGGCTGGACTAGTGAGGTGGAGGGGGGGCAGCCCTTGGGAGAGTGCTGTGCTGGGGTGCTCTCGGGCCTCCCGCCTATCTCTGCTTCTGCAAGGCAGAAAGAAAGCCATAAAAGTCTTCATCCATGTCCTCCTGGGGCCCTGGTCTCAGCGCCAATTTGAGCACATTCTCCATGGGCCACTAAGAGCCTAAAGCTGGTGGCGCCAAGGCAGCCCATGTCTCCTGCTGTTTTGGGCTCAGAGCTGTAAGCTGCAACCAGGAAGCACTCCGACAGAGAGAAGCTGCCGAGGTCAACCCTAGCTTTGCTGTCCATTGCAGCTAGAAATCTCAAATACAGATGAGAATGAACATTGTGTTATAGCCAGCCTGGGCACTAGATCAGCCCCCTGACAACTACTCGTCTCTCTAGGAGCCCAGCGGCTCACCAATTGCTGAGTCGCCTGGACTTCCAGTGATGGGATGGGATCCTTCAGGCACTTAGTTTGGCCACCTGTTTAATAGCTCCAGCCTGTGGCTACAACACAAACATTCATTCTTGGATGTATTTGAGATTCCTAGCTGCAGTTTACTCATGAGCACCATTGGCTGGGAGAAGCAGGGAGAAAGGTGAGAGGCAGGGAGAAAGGTCGAGGGCGCAGGAGTCGGGCATAGGCAGGCAGATTAGAGGCAGCCAGCCGATTGCTGGCTTGCTTGCTCAGCTGCTTGCTGCCTGGAGCACGCAGGCAGTGAATGAAACCCATGTCGTAGCCACCTCCTCCTGCCTCCATGCATCAAGGAAGCTGAGCAACAGCGGGAAGAGCACGGACCTCCTGAGCTGCAGGAAGCGGCTGCCAGCGATGCCCTCAGGTGAAGATGTTGCGAGTGGAGAGGCTTGACCCCGCTCAGGAGCCGCTCAAGTGCTCGCTGCCCCTCTGACATCCGCCGAGCCTCCTCCCACCGCAAGCACTTCTCTTCCTCCTCCTCACCAGAAGCACTGGCATGCCCAGCGGGAAGGGGGAGGCCAGCGACTGGCTGGGCCTGCTTTAATGGAGAGGCATCATCAGCAATCCGGCGCAGCACGGAGGTCCAGCTGGCTGATTCCTAGCTGCAATGGAGAGCAAATCTAGGGTTAACCCCAGCCGCTTCTCTCCATTGCAGTGCTTTCCAAATGCATCTTACAGCTCTGAGCCTGAGCGGTGGGAGGCGAAGACTGCCTTGACTCTTCAAGTTTCAAGCAACAAGAGATGTGTTATTTTGGGGGAGACTGCAGCATTGCAGAATGGGGGGAGATGGAATCTGTTATTACTTGATCAACCACGTCCACTGCACTGTTCTCCCATTGGGGCCGCAGGCCAGCAGACAGAGCCAGATTTTTAAAACTTTACCAAAGGATAGGAGGGTTGAGGCCAACGTCACATGGGGGGTGGGGAGATATCCAGATTGTAGATCTACCAGGTGATATAAGAAATCTAATTGAAAGAGCTTCTGTTTCTTTCTCTCCTCTTTCATTTACCTTGTTTGAATAAACACTTTGCCTTCAGTATATATTCAGTGATCATTGAAGAATTGTGGAGTCCTTGGTGTCCTCTGAACTTGGTTATTTGCTTGCAGGGGTTTTATTACCATACTAGGTAACTTCATTAGTGAGAGCACCAAAGGCTCCCCAGTTCATCCGTGAATTACATACGTATCATCTTCTATAGGAATCACTGAATAATGTTGGACAGAGACCATTTAGGCTTTCCACTTCGATGTTGTTAAGGTGGCATATCCACCTTTGTTTATTTCTTTTTAGCACTGTCCTCAGTTTTATAAATGCGATAATTGAAAGCTATTCTCCTTGGGATGACTGTTCTTTGTCTAAACAAGCTGCATGCTCCATCTTTGATATCCTGGATTTAGCTAACAAGTTATCTAGCAGCTGTATTCATCTTCCTAATTGCCTTGTGGTCAAATGATAAAGGCACAGATTAATTATCATATGTTGCACTATTCTAAAGAAGAGTAAGGGAGGATTTTGGGGGGAGAGACAAGAGATGAATTTCATCTATTTGGGTCTCCTCACATGGGGTCAATTTACCAGATGCTTTGGGGAGCACCATTGTACCATACTAAAAAATTAGAAGGCTGCCACACATGATTTATGCTTACTCCAATGATGTATCACAGTCACTATGATTTATAAACGATGGTTAATGGCATAGTAGGAAGAGAGAACCAAGTGAGTGTCAGAATGCTCTCCCACATGATATATTGTCAGGACCAAACTAGCATCTCAGAGTTCTGTTAGTCCTTTTTTTTTTCTAGCATAACTTAATGTCTGCTGAGAAGCTTTTGTGATTTACTCTTGTATTTGCAGTCTGGTACTTCTACTTGTAATATTTTACAGATACGGAAGTGTAAGGTTCCTGCCCACTAAGGTTTTAATGTCAAATATCATCACTGTTGGGGTTTGCATAGTTAAATGGCAGTGAACCGCATCATTCCACAATGTTTGTCAAAATTACTTGTTAACACTCATCACATAGAATTTAAAATGTAATGCTTAACCAAAACAAACACGCACTTCTTTTTGCACCAGTTCTTCGTAAGGGTTATTTCGAAACTGCGAATGAACCTTAAATAACAGGTATTAGGTCACTCAAGAAACATTGGGCAATTTTCACTTGCTTAAAAATCATAGGAGCCCCTTTGACATTAGAAACAATAAGGAAGGTAGAGGAATATCTTAGGTGAAAAGTCAAGCGTGGAAAATTACTATTCTCTTAGTCAATGTTGGAGCAAATCTTCAGGTGAATGCAGAATAAGGACTCTTACACAATTCCCGGCCTATTATATTACAGCCTGGACCTTTAGATAATAAGGGTAGAAAGAACAAAGTTAACTACAAAGGCTCTGACAGTCTCAGAAATTAAAAAAAGAGAGCCAGAGAAATTCTTGTAGGAATCACAGCTCAGAAAAAAAAGAAAAGAAAAGAAAAATTCATCACTCATCAAACACCCTGGTTAAGTAGCAAATGCCATTTATTTAGAGAGAAAGCTTTTAGAGAACATCTTGAAGCATGATCTCATTGTCCTATTAATAATCTGATTAGCCTTGCTATAGCAACTAATTTAAACAAAAATCAAAAGGCTTTACAGTGAGAGCAAACAGCTACCAGAATGAGCAAACTGTGGTCTCTGATAATTTCCCTTTCCATTCTCAGTTCCATTCTGCTTTTCTTTTACTCTGAAATGCTGGATATCCACAGTCAGATTAAAAGCTATGCAAACCCCTTGCTCAACTACTGTAGGGATCATTTATTGCTGGACCCCTTCCACGTGCTTAATAGTCTCTGACAAATTCATTTCTGTTCCAAAGAACCGGGAAAAGGTTGCTCTGTCAGCATTAAATCTCTTCCTCTGCTAGCTGAGGACAACAATGAAGCAGGCATCAGAGCTGTATAAAATACAGTAAATCTGTGAAAGGAAAATCTATTGAAAGAGCTGTATCCAACAGCCATGAACTGTCATCGTGTACTTTCAATGGATTTGAAATAATAACAGAGAGCTGTGGCAGGGAATGGGTTGATTTAGAGGGACACTAGGCTGTGAAACAATAAAAAAGGCATGTGTGTGTGTGAGAGAGTGAGTGAATGAGAGAGAGAGAGAGAGAGAGGTCAAATAATGTGGATTGGGCTTGTGTTGTTGTTATTTTTTATGATTGAGGGATTATTGATCATAACAGAGCTGCCTGTTATTATGAGGGATTCTAACCATTCCAGATTGAATCTTTTCTGTTTTCTTATAGTCTTCCAAAAGCTCTTTCTTTGGTCAAATGCTGTGAACTCATCTCATCATCTTCATCTCTAGATCATGAATCAAAAAGTAGTTCCTTTGAGGAAACCAGTTGAACATTTTCCTCCCCCTCCAGATATATAATGCCTACAGTGGCTGACTCTTAAATTATTCAAAGTATCTATCACTTTAATGAGCTATGTAGCCTATGTTTTATTCCTAAACCGAGCCCCCATCTCTGTTAGTTAGAAGGCATTTTGTATCCATTTACCATGTCTGCTCTTCTTATAGCAATTCCCCGTTCTTTATTTTATGGAAGTAAATAGCAACAACTAAATTTTATGGCGTTTATCTTATAAAAGCAAATTCTAAAAATATACATCTTAGGCTGTTATTCATACTGTGATGAATCTCAGCCAGTCCTGGTTGGCTTTCTATGCTGTTATTTCCTAACTCTAACCTATCCAAGTTTCACAGATTCACAGATTAACAGAGTTGGAAGGGACCTTGTAGTCCAACCCCCTGCCCGTAGTTGTATGCCTACAGAAATATTCAAGATTATCTGGCATGTTATTTAGTATTTCCTTGCCAAGTCTTGCTTATCTAGGTGAATTGTGAATATGAATTGTGATAATAATAGCCCCAACTGGTCATTCTTCTGCCTACCTATACATTTGACTACAAATAATCATTTGTTGAGCAATTGTACAAAATTGCCATGCCACTTAAAAAAGTGATTTACAGCCAGTCCTTATAACCATTACCGCATCCCCATGATCTCATAGTCAAACTTTGGGTGCTGGGCAACCAGCATGGATTTATCATGGTTGCAGCATCTGGGGTGTGTGTGTGTGTGTCATGTGATGGCCATTTGCAACTTTGGAAGCTGGCTTCTGACAAAGCAAAAACAATGGAGGAAAGATGGGTGGGCTTAACAACCATGTGGTTCGCTTAACAATTGCACCAATTTGTTTAACAACCATGGCAAAAAAGGCTATGACTCACTTAACAACTGTCTTTCTTCCTTGGCAAATTCTGATCCCATTTTTGGTCATTAGTTAGGGACTACCAGTACTTGTATGAAGAAGGAAAGCTATCAATCTGTAACTGTATCAATCAGTCCTACTATTTGAACTTAGCAAAATGTCTTTTAAAAAATTGATCTGATATCCCTGTGTGTAACTTGCATTCAGGTTAACTCGGTGGACCAAAAAAATGAATGATGCATGTAATAATGTTCAGTCAGGAATCCTAAAAAGTATTTGAAGCAGTATGCTATTCTTCAGCATATAAACCTAGATAAACAAACATTCTGCAATAGGAATTATAGGTTTTGTGACTAGTGAATAAAGTTAATAGTTTTTCTTTCTTTTTCTTCCTTCCTTCCTTCCTTCCTTCTTTCCTTCCTTCCTTCCTTCCTTCCTTCCTTCCATCCTTTCTTTTTCTTTCTTTCTTTCTTTCTTTCTTTCTTTCTTTCTTTCTTTATTTATTTATTTATTTATTTCTCTTTCCTTTTTCTCTCTTTCTTTTTTGGTCTTTCAACCCTTTCTTATTCTTTCTTCAATGAACCTTTACTTCTAATTCAACTTTTTTGTTCCATTATAACAACACAAATCCATGTGTCCCTCACTGTGTGAGAATATATACATGTACACACATGTACACATACACATGTGTATGTATGTGTGTATATATATATATAACTAGCTGACAACCCGGCTTTGCCCAGGTATTTATGCCTTGCTGCGACATGGTGGAAGCAGGGAATCCTGGAGCCTACAATTTCCAG
>JANHJO010005492.1:20982-44247 GCA_032468235.1 Pseudoxyrhopus heterurus | reverse complement strand
TGGCCTTTTGAGTGTTCTGTTGGTAGCTGAACTCCAAAAAAAAAGCAGTTATGAAGAACGCATTAATTAAAGTTATGGGAACTGATTCAATTGAAATCTCTGATGACATAGAAACAATAATATAGGGACTCTGGGACCATTCCGGGGCCTTGGGAATGGGCATTGAATACCTCTGGTGTAGAGACATTGAATATCAGTCCTCGACCTTTGAGCAAAGATGAATTGTATATTTGTGTATATATATGTATACGTGTATGTGTATATACATATATTGGTATGACAACATGGGGCCAAAAAAAGGAGTCACATTGTTATGCACAATACCCTTTTCTCCTCCTTGGGAAGTTATGTTCATAACAGCTTAAGAAAAAAGGAAAATAAATGAATATGTCCTTTGAGGTCTTTCCTCAAGTGTTTGTAAGGAATTGGGTTTTCAGTTAACGCTGAGGAAAGATTGCTTTAGTTCTTGTCCTTATAATACTGCTAGTGACAAATGCTGGTTTGGCCATTGGTCTTTGTCTCCTAACTTTCCCTACTGACATTTCCTTGCCGGTTTTCTCTTAGTGGAAAAGCTAGCATTGTAACCATTCTGTCATCTTATTCCACTTGCAGTACACTTAGCCCTCCAGGGTGTGATAAAACGTCTCCAAAATGTGACAAAAATATTAAAGGACCTGAAATAAAGTTAATGGATATGTATCCTTATAAATCCTCCCCCCCCTTCCCAATTTGTATGACTTCATATCAGGGCATTTGGAAGAACTGTTTTCAGTTCACATTTGCATCAGTTTCTAGCAGAACTCCCACCAGATTCTTCACCCTTTAATTTAAACAGTAAATGTTTGCTTTAAACTAGAATAATGTGTTCTAAAGCCAAAGGCACTTAAGAATCTACTTGTGATAGTATGTTCTTGGATAAGACAGAAACATTTGAAGGAGCTTTCTCAACAAGGTGCAGGCGAAGCTCTGAGATTGCTTTAAATGAATTTGAGGCAATTCCACTGTTTTGTCAGGATTCTGTAAATATAATTTGCTTCAATTAGTAAAGAGCACTGTGAATGCACTCACACAAATATTTTCCATAAAGATTTGCAGCTCCCTGAGCCTTAGTCTTTTGTCCACAGCAGCAGTGATGTCTAAGGCCAGTTGTTCAGTTTGTGGTTGCTGCATGTTAATTAAGCCACACAGTCTGACAATCCAAAATATGATTTAACTTTTCTCTAGCATGTTGGTTTGCATTTCAGAATTGAATGAGAAAGTTGTGCAAATCCAACGTGAAAGTTTTGTGGATCTCTGTTTAAATTTATTCCAAGATTAAATTTTTGCAAAATATTATAATTGCAATATAATTATATGGTGGTTAAGCAATACTAGTTTGTATTATTGCTGGGTTCACACATTACTACAAATCACAATGTAGTTTAGGTTAGATTAGAGAAAGTAATATGTGAGTAAAGGAGTTTACCCAACCATGCATATGAATGAAATTATGGCTTGATGGTAATGTGTGAATCTAGCCAATATCTCATTTAGCTGTCTTCATACTGGATTAAAACATTTTCTAACTCCACAAGAGCAAAAAGCAAACCAGGATGAAGTATTTCCAGAGCCTCCATTTAGCCTCTGGTATACAAATGTTCAGCTGTAAATAGAATACCTGGCTAATTCTAATTATTATTAAATGAGAAATATATTATTTCCTATTTTGTCTACTCTTTGGATGTTTGAAGAAAATGTGATGGCTTGTCTTTTAATAAGGACAGTAAACTTCTGTGGTTTCTTGCTAGTTCAGTTCTTATTCCATAGTAAATTCTTGCCAGATAATTTGTAGAGAAAGGCCTTTGTATAAAGGCTCTGAATGTTTTATATCTGTTTGGAACTTAAGTTTTTTTTTTTTAAAAAGAATTGTTCATAAAGCTTGTATTCCTTATTAATGACATTTCCCCAAGTTGCTTGAATCTGCAACATTTCCAGCTCTGCCTCCCTCCCATCTCTCTCCCCCCCTTTTCAAAATTGCTTGAATGAGTTAAATAAGGCTTTTGGCAGAATAAGATGGAGATGGAAGAAAGAGGAGGGGGCCCCAGGGAGCAAATTTACATTTTTAAGTGCATAGGGACTTGCAATATCATACCAATCTTAAACTTCCTAGAGCTAAACAAATGTAATCCAGTTTAGTCTTGCAAACCAAGGCCATGGGGGGTTTTCTCATTGTCAAGTTGTAGATTAAATTCACAGTTCTCTGTTTAGTGTTATGTGTATTACATACTGTTAGCAGAACATGAAGAGAAGAATTAGAAAGTGTGAAGATGTTTTGTTTCAGGCAATGTTGTCTTTAAACAGCTGTTAATGTACAGAAAGTGGCCCGTTTCTTACAGACAGAGCTGAATAAAGAAGCATATCATTTAGACATTTTACTGTGAACTTTTATTCCCCCTCCCACTTAATACAAAGTAAACAACAGCACAGTTCTGTAGATGTCTGCTCAGCAGTAAATCTCATTAATTCAGTAGTGCTTAGGCCCAGGTAAATGAGCATAAGATTGCAGGTTAAAACAATGGATTTTTCTGTACTTACTTGAATCTATAATTTAAGTAACTATAATGTTGAAATGACTGCTAGCAGGACAAGTTGGAGAAATAAGCAAATGCTTCAGATCCTATATGAATAAGCAGCATGCTTTACGTTTCTATATTCTGCATCGTAGGTCTGTACATGCAAATTCTACTTTATATAATGTTTATGTAGCAAAATAAAACACACCAAACAGCCAAACATGAAATGGGTGAATGCAAATAATTAAAGAAGGTAATAATAATGCAGAATTTTAACACAAACTCTTTCACTTAGCCAATTATGTTCTATTTACTTTCAATTCAATTCTTGGATTGTATTTTCAGTATATTGCAAAAAAAAAAAGAAAGAAAAAAAAAGAAAGAAAGAAAGAAAAAGAGAGAGAATCTATAGAGAGCATATTAGGTTCTGATGATGTGTTGCTAAGCTTGATACCAAAATCTCTTATTGGGAATCCAAAACAAGTGAAAGCCACTTAGCAGAGACTGGCTGTATGTGTTTTTATCTGCCCCCTCTAACAAACAGGTAGTTTTATGTGGATCAAAGCACACATATGAAGGAATACATCTCTTTTGCTGAAGCAGGAAAAACCTACAGCCAGTTTGGTGTAGAGGTTTAAGGCATCTGTCCAGAAACGAGGAGACTGTGAGTTCTAGTCCTGTCTTGGGCACGAAGCCATATGGGTGACCTTGGGCCAGTGGTGACTCTCTCAGCCCTAGGAAGGATACAATGAAAAAAACCTTGCTGAATAGAGTGCAAGGACTTGTCCAGGCTTGTTTCTGAGAATTGGACACAATTGAATGGAAGGGTTATCAATTGTGCTGAGAGTGGCAGCTAAGGGGTGGTAGGGAAAGGGAAAAAAGAAAGGAAGATCAGAGGAAGACAGGTCAGGGTAGCACACAAGCTGTGCTGAAGAGTGTTGTATTTATGTGAAGTCTGAAACAAAATCATTTCTTCATTTTGTCTGGGCTTCTCTAAATTAGTAGAGCCGTACATTCGGTGGAAAACCACAGGATCAGTTTTTAGAACAAGAGGAAGCAATCTGGGAACTGTATATTTAGTGAGAATATCTACTTGGCATCATCTATTAGTTGTTTCTTAGCATATCACATTTGCCTCTTTTATCCATTACTGTATTCTCTAACTAGTTCCCATTTTATCCTAATGTTTGGTCTGTGTATGCCCTTTTGCCCAAATTTCAGAATTTTGTTGCTAAAAGACAAGCAATAACTGATATTCCATTCCTTGATAGTTGTGGTTTTCTGCCAATTTCTTTAAGATTGCTATCAATGTGACTTCTCTGTTAAACTTCCAATTAAAACATGTGTTCCTAGGCATAGAAACTCTACGCATTTATGAAATGAGCTGTAACTCACAAAAGCATATGCCTTTTAATAAATTTGTTAGTCAGAAAAGATGCTACTTGATTCCTCCTGATTTTTTTGCCACCATGGATGAACATAGTCTCTCTTCTTTCCTATTATCCCTCTCCCTTTAAAACTTCCTTATTTACTTGGCTGGGCTTGCTCAAGAACATAGAGTCTGTTTAATCCAACTCAGCTATTTACTTTCTCTTTAAATCCTTCCTCTGAATGGTCTTTCATCTGGAGACAGTCCAACAATTGTATTTCAAGGATAATGAAAGATGCAGAAAGTGTGTTTAAGCATCCTTACTCTATTAATGGAAAATTGAAATCAACAATAAAATAATTCAGTGTTAACATTCATAAAAATGACAAATTGCAGACTAAATTCAACATTAGTGATGCTGCTGCTAACCCACTGTCTTTATATGAAACTTGGTGTTTACCGTTAATGATGATGCTGAATGAATTAATGTGGCAATACCAGATGATAATAGAATAGAAGATAAAGAATTGGTGAAGATCACACAGTATCAAGATCTGAAAATGGAAATTGAGAGATTGTAGCACAAACTGGCAGTGGTAGTCCCAGTGATTCTCAGCACACTGGGTGCCATACTACAAAGCCTTGGAAGACACTTGAAGAATCTGCTCATTGACAAAAATTTCATCTGTCAAGCACAAATGACCACACTGCTTGGATCCGCAGATATACTATGCCAACACATTACACACATCTTAAGTTCTTAGGAAGAACCTGATGCTCATGAAGGCCAACACCAGCTAAAGAACTTGCAGCTGTGATTTCACATTGTCATGTATAATAACAGCAACAAAAACGGTGCATTGGGAGAAATATCATTTGGCTATAAGTAAGAACTGGTGGACCTCAAAATAGGCAAAGTAATAAAAGATGAAGAAACTAATGTGTCTGGGACTTTAGAATTCAAACAGATAAAGTACCTGCCATTTCAGACTTAACAATTGTTGATAAGAAAGACAAAAAAAAAGTCTGGATAGTGGATGTTGCAGTAGTTGGAGACAGCAGAATAGAAGAGAAAGAATGGAAGAAAATCACAAAATAAAGAGACCCACAAATAGAAGTAGAATGACTTTGGCAAAAGAAAGCAAAGACAGTACCCGATAGTAATAGGCACCTTTGGTGCAATCCTCAAACATCTTGAGCATACTTGAACACCATTGTCATTGACAAAATCATCACCAATCAATTGTGAAAGGCAGCTTTGTATTGTATATCTCAATTCCGAGCTGCACAGGTGAAGTTATCAATGTATTGACCCAGAATCTGGAGGCTGTTTAGGTCTAGATGTGGAGGAAAATACTTTGTTCAACCCTGACAGGACTAAATGACTGTTAATAGCTTTAAAACAGCAAAATGGATATTTTAAGGCAATATTTACCCATGCACACATTCTTTATCAAATGTTTTTCAAAGTCTATATGTACCTTAAATAATGTCTGGAGTGCGTCTCCAATAACACTATAACATTGTGTTCATAGTTGAGATTTATTCTTGTTAAGGTCTAGCACAGCATTACTAAAATGTCAAGACAAATTGTTGTGGCCTATTTAGAGAAAGTAGGACCTGAGCTGGACTATAATGGTTTTTCAACAAAGTCACTTTCGCAGAAGTTAGTTTATCTCCTAATAGATAAGGGGACAGAGCCCCATTTTGGTTCTGTTATTTGCCATGCTGTAAATGGTCCAGGTAATGATTTTTACCTCCTTTCAGCTCTAGGCAGGGCTGATTATTCAGATGTGTCACTGTCACCATTTCTTGAGCCTTTTAAAGCCTTTTGAAGATTTTGAGATCCAAATTTACATATTCCTAGAATGATCTCACAGTGTAGGACTACAATTATTGTTCTGCTTGGATTTTACAGGTTTACGGCATGCAGGGCTATCTCTAAACGGAATGGTTTTTTATTTTTTATGCCAATTCTTTTTAATCTTATACATCCTAGTTCATTTCCAGTTCCATGTTAAGTGGGTGTTTTAATTTAAAAAGCGCTCCATGGCTTTGAACCACAGTATCTAAGAGAATACTACTTCTTTACTCCCTGTACCCTAGAGGCATTTTTGAGAGGCCTTCTCTAGATATCTTCGCCAGTTAAGGAGTGACAGGAAGCTATCCAGAAGTAAGGCTTTTCAGTGGTAGCCCCTAAGTCAAAATCCTTGGCCCCTGTGTTGCTTTCCTTTTCAGCAGTTGGTGAAAACACTGATTTTTTTTAAATCCCCAAAATGAAAAATTTTTATGTTATTTTTTTTAATTTTTAAAGTTTGTTATGTTTTTTTTTAAATTATGTGTTATGCTTTTGTAATTTTTTTATTTTTTAAATTTCTGCTCTTGTTATTTTTTTTAATTGCACTTCTTCTTTTACTGTGTATATTTTATGCTGGCTGCTAAATATGTCTTTATTAATTGTTTTAATTTACTGTTTTAACTTTTTGAATTTATGAAGTGGGATTTTTAAAGCGAAGGTGATACATAAATGTTGGAAGAATGAATGAATATATAGTTCTAATGGTAACCATAAATCTTTGCACATCGTATTCCTGACTAATAATGATAACCAGATCCTCAACAATCTAAACAACTGACTTAATATTCTTTTGTTTGGAACAACATTATTTGTTTTGCAATTAAAGGAAAAGCAACATCTTTGAGAAGCACAGATCTTAAAGTTGCTAGAGTTTTAGTGATTTGGAAGTTGTGATAAGTTTATTAACAAGCAGCCTAGACATTTTAGAAGTGAACAATACCACAATCTGAATCTAAGATCAATACCAAGAAGTATAAATGTTGATAAAGTTCAGTTTTCTGGGTCTATCAAGTTTTCCATGTCTTTACATTATTTAAACTTTTGATAAAGAGATCACAACACAATTCCTGGGCCCAAGCTATTCGATAAATTCTGAAAAGCCACACCTTTCCCCCCTCCATCTGCTGCAGCTGTTACTTGAGCATGTTATTAAACTTTCTGTGAAATCTGTTTCACTGTCACTTTTGACATATGCTACTTTTACTGCAGTGTACAGTATATTCCTTTTTTCTGGCATTTGCTCAACATTTATTTTGGATCATGGCTCAGTAGTGAACAGATTTTAAAAGATTTGGCATTTTACAAGGTCTAACTGTGACCAGTAGGTGGCAATAGGAATCACATTTAATTGCATTTTTTCTTTGCTATAATATTCCATATTGTCTATATTATAATTGGGTCCAGATAGAAGAAATAGAGAGAAAAGTTCTTTTTGCCAGTGTTCTCATTTATAACACAATAAATGTAACACATACTTCTTCAGACATGTTAAAAGGTTTTGGTTTAGCAATTTAATAGGATTGATGCTGAAGAAACTTAAATGATATTTTTTTTTAAAAATGTGCATTCAGATTTTAGTATTTTAATTCAGTTGTTTTATTAACAGTTTACATTTTTAATCATTTTATATCTGATCTCATTCTGTAAGTTGTTAATGCAAATAATTTTCTCCAAAACAAAAGTCTAAAGTAATTTGGATGGCTTATCAAATGGAAATTTTTTGCTAAGTAACCAGATTTAGCTTATTATGACATTTTAACCAGTTACATTGTTTAACAGCAACAGCAACAATGTTTTTTTCTCACACTATACAGATTCCTCTCTGAATGCTTCCTCTTAGTTACAAATTATGTTTTCCAATTAGTTCACCTTATCCAACTTTTATGGTGCACACATCTCAATTATGACCATTTGTTTGGTGAGTAAAGTTACAATGAAACTGAAAAAAGTGACTTACAACTGATCCTCACACTTTGGATGTTCGAGTCCATGTGGATGTTCAAATTAATACATAATACAGTAGAACCTCTGGTCACGACCATAATTCATTCTATAACTTTGGTCACAACCCGATTTGGCTGAACCTAATTTTGGAAATTTGGCACTTGTAAAAAATGTGGCTTGGAAGGGGAAATTGGCTGAGAAAAAAAAATGTGAATTTTTTGGTCTGAACCCGATGTGGTCGTGGTCAGAAGCATTTGTGACCAGAGGTTCTACTGTATAGTTTTTTGGAGGGTCTGGTCTCACCAAGTGGCAAAACTGAGCAAACTTTTGCTAAATTCAGGAAAGGCAAATAGAATCGCATCTAGTGATGACTTGAATGGGAGGGCACCTGAAAAGTTGAAAAAGTCAGTGAGAAATCCCCTCTGCATTGTTGCCAGAAAAAGAAATATGACTTTGTTGATTAGTCATCAGGAATAGAATTCAAGTCACAGAGTCTTGAGTTTTATAGTATTCTCTGGCCAGACCAAAAGAACCATTCAATCCCTCTGTCACAGCTTGCTAAGGTATTAGCTGAACATTATCCCTTTCACAAAAATAGCTTACTGGAATTCTTTTATTTTAAATCAGAGTAGGTAGCATATGAGCCGTGGTGGCGCAGTGGTTAGAATGCAGTACTGCAGGCTGCTTCCGCTGACTGCTGGCTGCTTGCAGTTTGGCAGTTCAAATCTCACCAGCCTCAAGGTTGACTCAGCCTTCCATCCTTCTGAGGTCGGTAAAATGAGGACCCAGATTGTTGAGGGAAATATGCTGACTCTGTGAACAGCTTAGAAAGGTCTGTAACGCACTGTGAAGCAGTATATAAGTCTAAGTGTTATTTCTATTGCTATATCATGTTTTATTATATCTGGCTTTGATATCCTGTCTGAGAATTCCTAGAATTGACCCAGTTCTTCTGGAGGTCACACATATAGGGAAGGTTGTCTTGAATATTTCCTGATAGTTGGAAGAGGACAGTGGTTGTACATGTTCAAGACAACCATCCAGGGAACAGGCATTGCAAGATTTACCACAGGGACAAGATCCTCAGTATTACTTGCAGGCTGTTTGTCACTTTTTATTTTAGGGGCAATTCTGGTTCTTTTATATTATTATTAAAAAAAAACTTGTGGCAGGACAGAGAATGTACGATATGCAATCACAGGATGAAGGCTTCCCATTGTCTTCTTTATAAATGCATGTTTCTGGGATCTGGCTAAAATCGGGTAGTTTTCAAAATTTCTACAAATAGATTAAAAAAAAATAAATTTAGGTAATTAGATTTATGCTTGTTTTCTTAGTGTGCCATGGCTTGTGGAAAAATATACAAGTGCATGATTCTTACTCTAGTAGTATTAATTTCTGGATAACTTTCCAAAGAAAAGGCACTTTTTATTTTATTTTTATTTTTGGGGCATGAAATATGCTTTCTGAAACAGTTATTATTTAAAACAAATATATTTCCCCAGAAAGACTAATGGTTAATGCATGAATGGTTAACTACATTGCGTTGTATGATTCTAACTAAAATTAGAACTTTATTTCAGTGCTTTCAACCGGGACTTAATTATGAGGTTGAAATATAGTCTAATGTATATTCAGCTACTGTAAATTAACATTCCTAAATGTAGCAGTGTTGTTTTTTATTTCTTTTTTTTCAATGTTTAAAATTCTTTTTAAGACTAGACTAACTGTATATCAGGTCTAAGATAAAACTAATAAATGAAAAGCAAATTATACACTCACAGTGCTTTCAATGAAATCCCATATGGCTTTTTCTTGAAATATGAAAAAACTAAACTTAATCTCTGCTAACCTAGCACTGTATATTAGGTTTTGTCTGTTACGTTACTGTTCTTCATTGCTGGTACAGTGGATACTTTATATTGTACTGATGAATGTTGAAAAGTGATCAGGCTTTCATTGACTGTGGCAGGGAGAAAGGCAATAAATAAATAAAGTTAATTAGTAATTCAATATCAATTATAACAGCAAAGCAAAGAGTTCTCATAAGAAAGAAGGTTAACACTTACATAATCAGCAGAAAATATATATCTTTGGATATTATACATACATACATACATACATACATACATACATACATACACACATACATACATACACATATACACACACGCCCATACCATTTATTCATTGGTTGGGCGTACTGTTTATTCATTGACTTTTTATGCCACTTTGATGTTCTCAAATGCTAAATACATTTCTCCAAATTTCCTCCTGATAAAGTGGAAAGAAAGACAGAACCCCCATCACATATTTTTTGCAAAGAAATCTCCACACAAATTAGAGATAGATATGCAAAGAAATTTGGAAATAGTTCATTTTTGGCAAATTGCTGTACAGTAAAAAAAAAAATGGCTACCCACCACAGCATCTTTAGTGTCGGGGTACAAACAGTGTCTGGCTCCTGTTCTGGAACTAACCATGATAAATTGCAGACTCTCCACCCGCCCCCCTCCCTTGATGGCTTTGAACAACTGTTTGTTTCTGAGTTTTGTCCTCTATTTGCTTGACTAGGCTCTGATGTTTAAAGTAGTGGGTAAAGGCCACATTGTTTTTGAGCCATTCTCTTTCCCAGTTTAAAAAAAATTGTTCAATAGATTCAAGCTATCAAAGAATGTCGGTGTGGAGAAAATTTTTTAGAAGAGAAATCCAGCCCAGGAGAGAGAACTAACAAAATGGATTTAATCTTTTCAATTTGTGGCCTGTGTAACCTATGTTCTTTTCTCCTCTCTTGGTAAAACTGAAATCATTTACAGAACCTATGCTAAGAATTTGTGCAGCTTTTCTACTGTAACATCCACTTATCCCTCTGTTAGGAGGCACAAATGAAAGCAAAATTGAAGGTGGCTGTAGGTGAACTGGCTTTGAATTCCATTGAAAACATAAGAGGTTCCGTGTCAGCTATGTGTTACAAATCAGTCTCTATTCTTTTTGGAGCAGGTTCCCAAAAATGGTAAATAGCTAAGAATATTGGATAGATATTGAATTGAAACCTGACTCATTGTAAAAAAAACAATATGTTTTCTGAATTAGAATTTGGTTTCTTATGTTGGTTGATCTGAAGACCGCAAAGGAACAGTCACGAATGAGAGCCAAAATGCTGGTTTATTGAGCCTTCGGTACAGCGCTCTGTATCCACAGAGTAAACCCAAAACAGTCGTTGATCAAAACAGTCAAATGAAAAAGTCGGCAACTGCCCTTCAGTGCCATTTATTAACACCTGAGATCCACCCTAAGAAACCCCGCCCCCACGCTGAGCCGATTAAGCATCTTCGTGAGCCGTGGAGATTGTTCTAGGCACTTCCCCCATATCGTAGATGTGCGGCCGCGCTTCCCCACTTCTCATTTCTGTTGCCGCACTGCCCCGCATCTCAGCTGTGCTGCCGTGCTTTCCCGCGCATCAGCTGTGCTGCTGGTTAACTTCCGTGGCTTTCCTTGAAGATGAAACGCGGCTCGGTTCGTCTTATTATGTTTGATCATCGTGTAGCATGGGGTACGGCTGGCGAGTGGACTCGACATCTTATTTGTTTCATTTTTTTTCTTGTTATCTGTGATGATAGACTGTTTAGGACAGGGGTGTCAAACTCAATTTCATTGAGGGCTGCATCAGGGTTGTGTTTGACCTCGGGGGACAGGGTAGGCATGGCCAGGCTAGGCGTGGCCAGCTCGACGTCACTTGTGTCAGGGTCGCCTATGGCGGCCCATGTGCTCTGCCAGGGAAAACGGGCTCCCAAGCTCCATTTTTGGCTGCGACGGCCTCCTGCAACCCTCTGCCAGCGAAAACGGAGCTTGGGGGGCTGCATGCAGCTTTCTGAGCTCCGTTTTTGCTGGCAGAGGCACCGTGGGCTGGTCCTTCGCTGTTTCCAGGGCAGCCCCATAAGCCAGATCCAAGCACCCCGTGGGCCAAATCCAGCCCCGGGCCTTGAGTTTGACACCCGTTTAGGAGAATGCTGCAACTTTTCATTGGTTGTTTCTGTTTGAGGGAAACTTTGCTAAGTTTTTTCCCCCCTTGCATAGACATTCAGGCACATGTGTTTCTATGCATCACATATCCTAGATGACTCTGTGATTCTACAAATAGACCCTAATAAAAATATTATAATTGAAATAGTATCAGAAGAGGTAAATGTGAGTGTGCAGCCTGTGGTGATGGTCATGGGATTAATAAGGTCTGTACCCCTCCTGCTCAGTTCCCTATTTTAGGGCTACAGAGAGTCAACAGCAGAAACCTTCAGGCCTCTTGGGCAAGGGGATTTTTGTACACTTTTACTTGGAGTGAAGAAAGGATTCTGGATAGGTTTAAAAAAAGGATAATGATTGGTTGGTTGAAGAGCATGTATTCTAGCATTTCCTGCCCACTGAAGGTTGAAGTACATAATATCATCAATTCTAGAATGTTAGCTGTCAAGTTTTGAACTTTCTAATGCAATTTTGAATATGGACCATATATTAAGTTTGAGAAGACTCTGGGTATGAACCATTCTGGGACACAGATTTTTCACAAATCCATCTTCACTTTACCAATATGAAGTATAGTCATGTTTCTTATTTTCAACTACTATTCAATGTAGTGTTGCAACTAAAAAAAGTATCATTATAGTCAGTTCTGTAAAAAACCTAGCATAGAAACTACTGTTTTCTACTTAGGAAGGTTTCTCTGTAATACAACCCTAAAGGTAGTAATTGTAACATTTGGGGAAGAGGGTGTGTGTTAATCAATAGGAATCACTGGTTTATACACTGATTTTGGGGGAGAATGTTTCCCCATTCTTTTCAAAATGCTTTAACTTGACAGTGTAATGTTGATGCCTTGCAATTATCTTTTGGAGTTATTATTATTTGCCAAGTTGATAACATAATAACAAATAAGCATTCAGCATTTTTTTTGTACCTATACGAATAATCTCATAGTAGATCTTGGTACATATTCAAGCAAGTAATTTAGTGGTTTGGCTTTTCTAGTGATGTCTAGAAATCCTGTTCTACTACAGATACTTACAAGACACCTGCCATTTAAAAACATTGCTCATTGCTGACAAGTTGAAATACATGATTTTTTTTGTCTCATTATTATTTTATCTTAGTTTCCATTAAAGTCCCCTTCAATCCCATTGATACATTTAGCTGCAGTTCCCTGTCACAGTGTCATATACGCCACAGAAGCTGGTCACAATACAGGATGCTCAGCTAGAACCACAGTGGGATAATATGCTAAAGTAGAAGCCAACCAACCACAATATGGCTAAGTACGATGGTTGGATACAATACAGGTAGTCCAATACAATTGAGCCCAAAATTTCTGTTGTTAAGTGAAATGTTAAGTGAGTTTTGCTCTGATTTATGACTTTTCTTACTACAATCACTGCAATTGATAAGTTAGTAACTCAGTTGTTAAATGAATCTGGCTTCCTCATTGACTTTGCTTTTCAAAAGGTTGCAAAAGATGATCACATGACCCGGGGACACAGCAATGGTCCCAAGTATGAACCAGTTGCCAAGCATCTGAATTTTGATCACAAGATCATGGGGATGCTACAAAGATTGTAACTATGAAAGGTCACTTTTTTCAGTACTGTTGTAACTTGGAATGGTCACTAAATGAACTGTTGTAAGTCAAGGACTACCTGTACAGTCTTAAGTCAGCATTTCTATTTTTTGTAACTATTATTTTAAGAAATAAAAACAATTATGGTCAGTCTGTTCAAGTGGCTGGAAGCAAAACCTGTTTGTCCAGCACTTCCTGTCCTTTGCTTGTAATGAAATTAGTTTGAATTTTGACAGCCTTTCTTTTAGGCAACATGGAAACATAGGTATATTTCATGCAGTGCATGTGAAGCCACAATCTTCTGGCTTGCTAAACTACGAGACCATATGATGAAGCAGTTTAGTCCACCTTGTTTTGCCGGATTCTCACCAATGGTTGACTTGCATAAGTTTTTTCCACATCAAGGAAATGGTTACTGTAATTCAGCTTTTGATCTTATCTAGAAAAAGAAATGTTTTTGCCTGGCTTGGTATTTTTCCATCCACTGATACAGCAAATGGAAGACTAGGCTAATCTTTAGGCCGAATACGTTTTTGCTTTGCTTCTGTGCTTGCTTTTGTTTACTAAACTCATTCTATCCCACTGTAGCATTCATATCAGTATTAGTCATTGCATAATCCTGAGGGTATGCCACCCCATATCTGAATTTACTTTTGAGATATATAGTCATTATATCTCAACATCTCATACAAACCAGCACTAAGCTTGTGCACTGTGAACAGCGAAGCCTTTTCTGGATAGCATGTGTATTGTGAATTAATTCAATCAATTTATGTTAGAGTGCCCATTTCAGTGAATTCTTTCCCCTGGCTTTTTAAAAATTGGTTTCATTAATGGATGAAAATATTGGAGCAAAGACAGAAATTGTAACTGGAAGAAATACAAGCTTTGTAATGAAAACGGGGTCTATTTCTGGCACTATGAAAATAAGTTATTTTCCTTGCCTGGCTACACAGTTCTTATGTGAAGATAGAACGCTGAAAATTTCTTTATAGATAATTACAAAAATATTTTTTCTACAAAATATATTTAGAAATATGTTTATAGACTTTTTTTTTTTAGCACAAATGCATGCAGTTCATGTTAGTTTCTATATGTTTCGTGATGAGTAAGAATAACACAATCAAATTTTACTAAAAATTCTCTTAGTTTCTCAGCCCCTGGCATGTTTCCTATTGAATGTTATTTTCAGTGCAGCTGCAACCCAAAAATTTTACATAGAAATGAAATTAATCTCCTCCTCCAATTATGTGTAACTTTTTCAAACTTTTAAGAGATGAAAGAAAGCAAAGTGGGATAGTTTCTTACAGTTAAATTTCTTGTAAGAAAGTGTTCTTTTAAAATATTGACTTCTTCTTTTGTTTCCTTGAAATATTTCAATATCCAACATCCATTGATAACAAGAGGAGTTTCTGTTAGGGTTGTACTGTTGTTTATTCTTCACTTCAGGATCAGATCATACTTTAAGTAGGTGGAAAGGCCAAATTAGATTAAATCTTTGTTAGTGGTGTTGATTCAATTAAAGATTGACTGCTGCTATTGGGTTCCCACCCCCAAGAGGCTGCTTCCTCGATTTCTTACGTCATCCCACTTAGTCAGGATCTTGTAATAAATGGGATAACATCATAACCCCTTAAAACCAACTGTAAAATGATTTAATTACCGCAATTGATTGACACCACACACTGACTTACTCTTCCCAACAGGTGATCTTCTATATCTTTAGGAATAAAATTCTAATGTTCTTGAACACTGGCCATGTTAGCAAGGATTATTTGTGATATTCCTTCACTTGCAACAGTAATTGGGCCTGGAATTTCTATCTCTAAGCCAATGTGGTCTTTAGGTAAAACATCATGTAACCACATCTCTTAGCTATAGTAATCCCAACACTCTCCATTGCTGTTATTAATGCCACTGGTCCTTACGTGAGGACTCACCATGATCCATGTCATTCCTGGCTTGGATTCTCTCAGACCCAGATTTTAATAAGGCAAGGGATTATCTTCTCTTGAACTTCTCCTACCTGCCAGTCTCCCATCCTTCCCTTTTTGCTGCTTTGCACAGTAACACCCCTCAGGGATAGCATTGATATTGGGGCAGGAGTGGAGGTTTGGGGCCATCAGCAGACAGCTGCCACCAACCCCAGGCTTCAACCTCATCCCCAGCTACTGCTGCTGCCACAGAGTGTCACCTTAAGTCCCACATTGCAGGATTACTAAATAGTCTTTTGAAAATAACTGAAGAAATAGGAAACAGATTGCATTCATGGATGCTAAACATTAGGCCTGTGCCAGGTGACTACTTTATTTTCATAAGTTGACTTGCAGTAATCCAATGTTTCCCAAGAGCCTTGTTTTAGGAAATTTTGAGTCAAAAATTCAAGAGTCGCCCTTCAATTAAAATCACTGAAGTGAACTGATTAAATTCAGCAGTGGCCTCTTCAATCCAGTGTCCAAGGGCCTCGTTGCATGTACTGAAACATTGTTGATGTTCAGTTGAAGTGGGAGAAGTTGATCCAGTCCAATTGAAGAGAAATCCTGCTTTGATTTGTCACTTCACTTTGAAAATGCACCTCATTCAAAACTTGGTTTAAAGTGAGAAGTCTCTTATGAGCTCTGCCAGCCCTTTAAAATAGGGTTATTGTTAGAAACAGCAGAAGTTCCATCTTCTGTTGCTGATCTGAAATTTCTCACTATGCATGCGACTATGAAAAACCTTTTCAATACTCAGAGTCAATAATCATATTCTGGTTTGTGGAAGAGAAGTGGGGGGAGAGAGTGCAAGGGAGGGAGAGGGAGGGATAGAGAAGTGTAAGAGGAAATGAGAAGGGTCTGTGAAGAGGGATTGAGAGGTCAAGTAGCTTGAGAAGAAAGTTGTCTCAGTAAGTTGACTGATCCAGAAGACCTAATAAGGGTAATATTTTAAAAGACTAAAAACGTTTTAAAGAGGTCTGTAAAAGTATAATTATATGTAAGGGTGCTTGAGAGTGAGGTAATTAAGTGAAAAACCATTTTATCAGTATGTTTCTCAAAAGAAATCTATGGGGCATCGATCTTCAAGATTTCACATGGAATTTAAATAATTTCTCTATTTTGCATGCCTTGGTTGAAACAGCCTGTTTCCTTTGTCAAACCGTACTGCCTTTCAAAAGTTTTCCCCCTCCTTTTGCAAGGTAAGTGTGCATATGCATTTGTGTGTAAGAGAAGGAGATTGATGCTTTTTATTGCCAGTCCTGACAACTGACAACTACAGCATTGAGGTGAGGTGGAGGGAAACTGTCAGGTTGTTGAAATCCCTCTGGAGAATTGACACCGTAGCTGAACTGGAGGGTGAAAAGAATACCAATAACAGGGAAGTTTTGAGTTACCTTGCTTTCTGTCTTGATGTTATCGTGAACAGCCTGAAGCAATATAAGGGCAACCCAAGCCAGGTTCATTTGGGAATGTTAAGGAGTTAATGTTTTAGTATTGCTGTATGGTGGCTAAACAGATGGTGTAATTAGCTTGCAGCAGTGAAGAACTATTTTTCTGCCAGGGTAAGAGGAAATAACTGTGGGTGGTGAACAAGACCTTCTAAATTGATCCTGAACCTGCTTACAAAAGTATGCTAAGTACAGACAGTATTAAGAGACAGTATGAACCCCATCACTACTTTCAGTTGTATTTTTGACACAGAGATCCAAAAATATCCAAGACTCATTTGGACCATAATTGAATAAGAGAATAAATGGAGGATGAAAGAGTTTTAAAAGCACAATTTCTACTTTTCCTGTGTAATAGCCATCTGGAAAGTACTTAGCTGAATAGAAGTCATATTATAGTCACTTTCTTTTTTTTCCCTTTTTGTTTCTCCACTGTAGGCATAATTCTCAATTCTTACCCAAAGTTAGGTGATCTGGAACAGGCTTAAATATCGCAGTTCTCTCTAGTATACCCTTTTTCCTGTTCTGATACGAAGATCTCTTTCTTTCTATTATTGGAATTAGCATTTGCTCTCCATTACCAACAAACAATTGTTTTAATTTTAACATATTTCTTACCAAATGGTTGTAAATGTAAAAATCTAGTTGTAGATTTTAGTTAGCCATACCTAGTGTGTGGAAAATCAGTTCTTAGATGAGTAGAATCAATTAAATCAAGCTGATATATAGAGATATAAGGTCAATGTTTGTTATCATTAGGACAATCCTATAGATTTTCAATGTGAAATATTTCTCTTTGGAACCTGGCATCCTCAAACTGCCCCCTTCTCTTGATTTACGAGGGATGATTCTCTTGATTTTCTCTGTATTATTATTTTATTGCATCATCCCCAATTTGAAAACAACCAATGAAAAATTTTTGCATTTGCAATTTTTGATTTGGAAACCCCTGTGTGCCCCCCCCCTTTTTTTTGGTCTATGAATAGTTTTATTTTAGTCCATGTATTTTGCAACTCAGAATTAAATAGAGAATAAAAAAATGAAAATAAATAAATTCAGAAGGTGCTAAATTGAAATAGGTTTATCCATGCATACTGAATAGGATTTCATTGTCTTTCCCCCCTGTTCCTCCCCCCAGTAAAAATGAAATTCTGAAGCTTATCCAATAGAATAAAATATATTCTGGAGTACATTATATAGAAATAGCATAGATCAAGGATTCCTAAACTTTTTGCTATCACAGGTCCCTTTAGTATAAGCTTAATGTACACGTCACTTCCTAAAATCTGAACACCAAAATAATCAAGAGGATGAAACTTTGGGGGGGGGGAAGGTGGATTTACTTCTAATCATCTACCTAAAAGGTTCTTCCTACTTCCCCTGGATTTTGCCTGGATGTTCCCAAGGGAGTCAAACATTACATTTTTGGGATTCTTGGCTTAAGAGATTGCATAATTAGTCCAGTTATTTGCATTATACCTTCAAATTATTCACATAGTCTTGTAGCTTCAGGTCCACCTGAAAGAAATGGAAATATTTTGTTAAAATGTTTGTAGTTGCATGACGTCTGCAGGGATGAGTGATTTATTTAGTTGCATAAATACTTTAGCTTTGCTAAACTTTGTTCAGGTGCTACCAGAGGAGTAGGCAACAGTCCCTTTCCTAAATTACCCTGGTGATGTCATTGAGGAGATGGTCTCCATGAGCAGCATAGACAGATCTGGCTGAAGCAGAAGGGTTTGCATATTTATGAGGCTCCCCACTGCAGATATTCATGCTGTAACCATGGTTCTTCAGTGATGTCACAGCAGGACTTGGAAAAGAGACAGACCACTTTCATATGTTGAAGTTCACGTACAAATGCATGGTCCAAGCAATGCTTTTGAAGTACTGTTTTATTGGAAAAGTTGGATTTGTATGCATTACATTCTGGTGAACTATTCAGAACCTGTTCGGTTACCATGTGAAAATAGTTTGGAAAAGTAGATCATTTTTCTTTATTAAGTTACTCTTCTAATACTTTACAACACCAAAGATAAATGCTATTTCTTGTGCTTTGAAAGCCATGTAAGGGAGGCTGCTAAATTGGAAATATTTATTTTTCAGAACAGACTTCTTTGTTTTTACATTATTTATGAACATGAACATAAATTGCAATTGCTAGAAAATAGAGTTGGAATAAATAATTCCGTAAGGTGAACCAGACTATGCCCTTAAGGGCTAAGATAATTTTCTGGCAACTGGGTGTTTTGTGACGTACTTTTGGGGGGGTGGAGAAGGAAAATGTGTCTGAAGTGAATTCAGATGTGAATAAAGTATTAAGAATAATTTTTGAGTAACATAATAATTTTTGAGCAACTTACATATCTGAGTAAGATGTATTTATGTAAAGATGTCCATAATTTCCCTTACCTAATTAGGATTCCTATTTTTTTTTCTTAATGTTTTGGAAAGAAAAAAGAACTGACCAGAGTTCTAGTGGTTAGGACATAGCTAGGATTATAGGTAGTTACAAAATTCCAAATAACTTTGCCACATTTTTTAAAAAAAATCTATATATTTAATAAAGATTAATTTGATGAAGTAACAATCAGAATCAAAACCTTGATTAGATTTTCGCAGAGGGTGAAAAAGGGCATATTTTGTAAACTAAGCTGATAAATACATCCCGTAAATGCATATTGTTTTGTTTTATGTCTCATAAAACTCCACACAATGATGGGGATAGAGATTCAAGTATATGTTTTAAACCAAGAAATGTAAATTAAATGTAAATATTACATATTCTTGAAAACCTTGTAATCATGTGTATGTCTGTATACACACAAACACAGGTGCTTAGGAGAAACCATCCTGTTTAATTGAAGCCATATCTACTTTTTTCTCTTTTTCGGTTATTCAAAGAGAGTGTGATAAAGTTTACATTAATGGTAATTAGGTACAGGGCTTTAGGTGAATAGCAAAATTAAATGCATACAATGAAACCTGTCTCAATTGTACTGTTTGTCCTACCTTTTTAGATATCATTGCATTTGATATTTTATATAAGTTAATAAGGTTCCTTTAAAATACTTCAACTCTTAAGCTCTCCATAGGAACATTTTTAAAGGTATGATGTGTTTTGGTTGCACAGTGTTGGGTTGTGTCTGGCATCTTCAGAGGCAAAGTTGCTTGTGGTCTGTTCATTTTGCCTCTGAAGATACCAACCAAGGCGTGAAACATACACTTGTTATTGTAAGTTGTGAAGTCGTGTCCGACCCATCGTGACCTCATGGACAACATTCCTCCAGGCCTTCCTGTCCTCTACCATCCCCCGGAGTCCATTTAAGCTTGCACCGACTGCTTCAGTGACTCCATCCAGCCACCTCATTCTCTGTCGTCCCCTTCTTCTTTTGCAACATACACTATACACACACACACACACACACACACATAACACACACATATATATACACATACACACACACACACTCACTCATATCCACACACCCCTTATCTAGAATTTCTCTTTATGACTGGTACCAAATCCGAAAAGCAAAACTATAGTCAGTGTATCTCCATTTCACATTTTGCAACTTTTCTGATGTAACCTGAACACTGGGAGCTGGAAGTTGGCTCGGTTATTGGTATGCTGCTTTATCTATTTTTCCATTGAGATTTTTGGTGTGTCAGTATCTATTTAGGCAAGATGGTCAATTAAATTGGAAGATGTTGTTTATAAGATCTCTAGAGGATATGAAATGCTGCTTTATTATATATGCATTATACTCTTCATCTGTCCACTTCAGCAGTTTTTAATCCAAGGAGTTAGCATAATAGCTTTTCTCACACAAAATTTCTTATCATCAGTAGGAGGTGGGGCTGAGATATGCTGAAGCAAAGGTTATAGTAAAGTAAAGTAATATTATTCTGAGGAGTGTAGAAAATTGAGTGGAATTTGGACCAGAATCCTATCATCTTTAATTCAGCATGCTACCCACTGCCAAACATTTACTCCCTAACATTTAATGGAATAGAGACATTACCATATTTTTTTTAATTAATAGGTTATTCAGCTGATCATATGACAATTAAGTTTGGACTGGGAGGGAGAGTATTAGGGAATTGTAAAGCTTTAGGCTGCACTAGGAATAAGAACGTTTTGTCCTATTGCACCAAATCACATGGATATATTCATGTAGTTATCAGGAGTCAAGTTCAATTTGAGGGACTTCCAAGCTTTTGTTAAATGAAGGAAGTCATTTACAAAGTCAGCTGGGCTAAGCTGTAGGGAAATAGAAATATTGAGGTAGATGGAATGACATTGGTGGATGGCAAGATAATAGCATCCATTAGTAATGCGACTGGAAAAAAGAGGAATTGGACTACCTGGAAAGGGAGAGATTAGGGAGACATGCTGTGGTAATAGTTACAAAGCTTTTGATGTTTAATTTGCAACCATATCTGCATTACAAGAATATTCAGGGAAGGTTTTGTTCTTTCATTTTCTTTCTTTTCTCAGGCCTGCTACCATCCATAGTATCAGATAAAAAGAGTGCCAGGCTTCCCTTTGTTCACATGACATTCTTTTGGAAAAGAAAAAGAGTGAGATCAAAGAAAAGATCGGTGCCATGCCAATTGTGTTGCCTTGTTGGAAGTTCTGTGGAATTGCCATGTTGATAGGGAGCTGAAAATTCTGTCTCTTGTCCTTCAGATTTGCTCTATAACCTAAAAGCATTTAAGCACGTGATGTACACATATTGGTTCTAGGTAGCCATTTTCTCTCTCCTCTCATTCCAAATGTGATCTCTTGCCTACATCAGAATTAAGAAATAAAGTAAACTATGTATGTTTCTCGGGTTTATTGATGTCCCTAGATTGTTCTTGGATAAGTAAAGAGAATAAGCAACATGTTGGAGTTATATGATGGACAATTCTGCAGGATAATTTACATTTTGGCTTCCTATTGCTGAAAACCCCCCCACAGTTGAATAGAACTTCAGCCTTCCACTTGAATTACTTTTGTGGGAGAAGTTGCAGGACTGAAAAATGCTTTTCTCTAGAAAACCCAGAATGGTAAAATTGCACAAGACTCCAGGTGTGTTAATGCAACAAGGGCGTTGCATCATGGCTAATCTGAATTGTAAAGTCTTTGTGTATTTCCCCACATCTTCTTTACTTCAGTATAATTTGCTTATACTTTTCCAAAAACCAAACATTATTTTCTCCAGTTCGCAATTTCTATCCTGTAGCATTTGAAGGATGGAGTTGTTTCTATTTCCTGTTCAACCTGTTAATCTGTTGTGTTGAAAGAAATAAAAGCAGCAAGAAAGGTGGAAAAACCGATTAACCTCAGCTGGATTCCAATTAAACTTCACAAATCATACACAGTGTATCCATAGAAAGTGAACACGTCCCATGGCACAGCTGCTTCATTCCTAATTTTGAGGTCTGAATAATAGAACCACACTTTTTATATGCTTTTCTTTCCCTTCAAAGAACTACTAAATGTCATGTGGTAGCTAAGTCATATTCAATCTAGTTCACTTTAGAGGTGTTGTGCTTATAGTTCTCTAGCCGACAACTGGGATTTCTTGGCATGATGTTCCTGCACATCTGTATGACACATATTAGTTAAGATATGTTCTTTAGATGAGTCAGAATTAAATACCTGTTTCTGAGCAGTAGATCTGTGCTGAGTTATAATGTCTTCTATATTCTATTCAGGTCAGGTCAGTTATTTTTTTCATTTCCAATGGGAAGCATCTGAGGTCCCAGTTTTAACCAAATTATAAACCAAGTTAAATTCCACATTACAGTAACAGGTCAATCCTAGATGTAATAAGGAACTTGCTTGGAAATGCTTTGAAATGAGCACGGGTCTATTTGTATCAGCTCCCATAGAGTTAAAGTTCAACATTTTTAGATGGCAGAAGATTGAGGAAAGAAACCCAACATGCAGGGTAAAAAAGCAACACCTTCATTTGGAACAGTAATATAATTGGCTTCTTCTTACCAATATTTCCACCAGACTAGTGGAAATTTTTCTAGCAGCCTCAACAGAATTAGATGGTATCATTTCTCTGAACTTTTACACTTTGCCTTGGGGACCTTTGCAGAGAGTCAATTTACAAATGTAATAATGAAACAAATCCAGAAGGTGGATTATAAATAAATAGGAGGGATTATTTATATCTCCCTTTGAAAGCCTGCACAGAAGGAAGCTAATGTATAATTCAGAAAGTTTTTAAGTTATCATTCTCCTTAAAGTAGTACTTGCATTCCAGAAGCTAGAGGAGCTTTTGATTGTGTGATGGAATACCCAGAACATAAGCAATAGCCTATACTATAATAGGAAATAGTAGCCTTGGGCTTCTGAAGTGTTGCTGATTGAAATCTTGCAATTTTAATTTAATGTAATTAAATTAGATGGACGGAATGTCACTTACCCAGTCCTCAGCCCTTCTTAAACTTAAACACCATGAAAGATACATTTTCAGCTTGCTTATATTCAAAGAATAACTAGATCTACTG
>JANHJO010005492.1:4019-17923 GCA_032468235.1 Pseudoxyrhopus heterurus | reverse complement strand
GGAATTGTAGACTGCAGCATTCCCTGCTTGCAGCATGTCGCAGCAAGGCATAAATACCCAGGCGAAGCCGGGTTATCGGCTAGTGTGTGTGTGTGCGTGCGTGTATATATTATATGAACAATAAAATATATCTTAATATTTATCTGATGTATTTTGAAAGAAGAAAAGTTGTTATAAAAGTATTGATGGCAGGAACTGTTTAGTGGCGATATCTGTCTGTCTATCATCCATCCATCCATCCATCCATCCATCCATCCATCCATCCATCCATCCATCCATCCATCCAATGTATATAACTCATCATCACATTGAAGGCAACACTGGGCAGCACACAACAAATGTGTAAAACCACATAGAAAAACAACAGATATAAAAACATATTTAAAAAATCACGTAATCAGTAAATAGTCTAAGAACAGAAATACAAACTCTAGTTGAATAGGACTAAAAATAGCCAGCCTTCTAAGCATGTCTCTACTTTCCTGGAAGCCCTAGGCCTGATAACCAAGTTTTGAGGGCTTTCTGGAATATCAAAAGGGATGGAGCTGTTCTAATTTCAAGGGGGAGAAATGTTCCATAAGGTGAACACCACAGCAGAGAAGATTTGTCTCCTGATATCCACCAAATCTAGATTCCTAGCTGATGTCCCCTAAAGTATGCCTATAGTATATGTTCCTCTAGGATCTAATAGAGTGCCTGATGTAATCAGGAAGAGGCAGTTCTTCAGATAGCCTGGTCCCATGGTGCTTCTTTTCTTCTTCCTTGATGTATATACTGTATATCCTTTTTTATGTCCCCTTCAGTAATTTTTTGTTTTTATTGTTACAAATTCGATGAATATATTCATGAATACTATAGTGCTTAATTTAAAAAAAAAAAACCTCTTGCTAACAATTGTCTCATTTCAATGCTTGATTTTTCTTCTTTCTTAGCATGTTGAGATTTTTTGGGATAGATAATGCACCCATTCTTGTGTAACATAAATTATTATTCTTAGTTTTTAAACATTAAATTTAAGAAATCACATTTGAGCCTCTCTGTGCAATATGTGATTGATGTCAGTATGAGATAAACTAAGAAAGAGACAAAGCTATGTACGTTGCAGGTCATATAGTTTTATGTTTGCTAATTAAACTGATTTAATGACATTGCTTTACTGTTTGTAGGGCAAGGACTTAATAAATAATATAACTGCCATGTTAAAAGAAGTCAGAGGTTTAAATCATCGGAGGACAACAGATGTTTTGTGAGATACTGGTTCTCTGCCTTAAGGAATGGAAACTTACTGGACAAATTTCATTCTGTTGCACAATATATGCTATTTCAGTTATTACAAGTCTTCTAATTGAAGAAATGTATAAGATTCTTAAATCTTGGTAAAATATGAACATTAACAGTAGATTATTTTGGTTTTAAGTATATTCTTATTGGGATTATGCTTTTCTATGCAGCTGTTCTCAAGATTCTCCCATGAGCCATTATTGCATGTAGGGTTCTTTAAAAATAAATGGTAATTATGGAGTTTTTTTTTTTAAAAAAATCCCAATTAATCTGTACTTTTGGTTATTTTTTTATTTTGCACTTTCTACATTTTTTCCATCCATTTTATCATTAAGGTTACTGATTGTTATCTAATGGTTGTTGCAATAATGGACCTCTTTTCCTAATTACTAAATTTAATGCCTTACAAATGAATTTGTCAATGATTGAATTAAAGGGTTGCATCCTGCACTTCTCCAGCTCCAATTTATTTTCCTCTCATGAGTTAGCTTCAGCAGTTTCAGAATAAACAACTAACTTCCATGCGTTCTGTAGTAGTTGATTTATAACACTGATCAGTAAGACTTGCATTAATTATGCATTCTTACAGTGTACAAATACAGTCACACTTAATTTTAAGACACAACCTTAGTAGAAATCCAATGGCAGTGCTATATTTTTCATTGCTTAAGTAGATTATATTTGACGGAATGAAGAAGTATGTTTCTGACTAGACTCCCTGAATCTTCTCTAACTTAACACATTCAAAATGTACAGCTCGTAGGATCCTTCGGGACGATACCGGAGAAGCTCTTTGAGGTCCAGTATGATTTGGGTATGAGGCAACATCTACTGGATCTTCCATAAGCATACAGCAATGCCCAAACTGATCCCGAAGATTTAATCTACCATTTTTTCCTGCTGTTCTTCACTTTGTTTAAGCACAAGTAACTTATAAAAGAGATTGATGGATCTTAACATTAAAAAAAAATTATGAAAACATTGTAAAAGAAATTTATTCCTTTTATGCATGCATTTGTGGTTGTTCTTTCAGTTAGTCCTAAATTGGGATACTAATTGTTTGCCTATGTACTATATTGCTGCTGCAGAAAAACAACAGTAACAGATTAGAAAATAGAGTAAATATCTATAATAATATATTCACTTATCGTGAGAGGTTGAAACATGTACTATATACATACAGTAGGTAAACTAGACATAAGAACGGGGAGTTATGCTATCTTATTCTATATCTGTGTTTTAGAATAAAAGAAATAGCATGACCCCTAAATGATCTAGACAGTGTCTGCTTGTTATTTGATAACATATGAAATCAGTGCCATACACAGAAGGTTGATTTCAATATCATTTACTCCCCCCCCCCTTTTTTTTTTTTTACTATCTGTGTTTTGACTATTGAAAATTCCTGCTGGGTTGCATTCCGAAAGATTGGTGATTGGATTGGTGACATAGATGGCTAAATTTCAGTGTAACAGGATTCTTTTTTTGAATTAAGGCAATAATACTTCTCAGAATATCTCAATTAAACCTATTATTGTCTCCTCATCACTATTTAGTCATACTACTTATTTAAAGTATTCTTTCTATATTTCTGTGCTGTAAATGTTAGCAATGCTGTCTAAAAATTTATAGCTTTGTGGAATTGAAAAGACTTGTAAATATATCCATGACATTAGTATTTGCAGTATATGAGGCACTTTTAATCACCATCACATATATAGTGAGACCATGGCTTGTTGAAATAAACTGGTTAGTTTTTAAGACAGGGATAGGTGACAGTTTTACAGCTAGTTTGTCAACCAAGTGCTTTTGCAGAAGGCTGGTATAATCCAAGTTAGTTGGAGTTATGATGGAACATGTATGATTTTCCTTGGCTGTGCTAAGTTGTTTTTGGATCTGCATTAGAGTTCTCTATTTCTGCATCAAAAGAGAAATTGTATACTCAAGTGTTCAAGAAACACAACAAAAAAACTTACTGTACTCTAGATTCCTGCCATATGATGGCATAAGATGCTCTGCATATTGTGGCAAAGTTCTAACCTGATCCTTCCTTCCGTGTATATGTACTGAAGAAGAAAATATAGATCTGTTTTTAGTGGTGATGATTTACAGAAAAGCACTCTTGTAAATATTTAGATTGCAAGATCAAACCGTATTAAATATTATTGGAACTCTTCTAGCTACTGTATGTCGCAGAAAAAACAAGATGGATGTGGTTCTTTGCGAATTTATATTTATAAAGAATGTTTGGATTATATAGCATATTTCAGAATTTTCTTAAAGGATTTATTACAGATATAGAAGTATGAATAAACTCTAAAGCCACTCAGAATTACTTGGTTGAATTGGGTGACTATGAATAAATAAAAATAAATAAACAAAGAATATAATATTTGGAGGTTTCTTTCAGTAGGTTTTATGGCTACTTTGCTGTCTTGTTTTCTTTGGATATTATATAGATTAGCATTTTTGTATTGACTATCCATCTATAAATTAAACCTATATAACAAAATAACCTTGTTAGGCATTTGTTATACAGGTCACACTATATAATCTTCTTGCCTTATCTAGCTGATGTTCTTTGAATAATATTTGGTGTTATAATTCTGTGATGATAAGGATGAATATCTGTAAGAGAGAAGCCTTTGCATATATAGTATGAGTGCACTGGAAACCACTTTGCTTTGCCACCATAAACATTTGTGTTAAGTATTGTACAGGTAGACCTTGTTTAACGTCCTCTCATTCAATGACTGTTCAAAGTTACTTACAATGAGTCCTCATAGTTGAAGCCATCATAGTTACCCTACGGTCATGTGATTGCAATCTAGGTGCATGCAGCGAAGTATTGTTAATCTTCTGTTTGGATTTATCTTTTGAACTGTCATTTGCTTTTTTTAAAAAAGCTTAACGATCATGAAAGTTTTTCATAAATAAGGTGTGTTTTTTAAATATTTTTTCTAGACATTCGTGTTATGTCCATCTAGGTTAAAATAATGTAAATAAATAAATAGCTATTGGCATTCTCCAGGTTATAAATCCCTGGTATTATCTTTATGTACAACATATCTCTGGGCTCAAGAGTCTCTTAGTAAAATATTTGTAGGAAACTGTAGCCCAATGTTTCTTTTGAAGTTTGATTAACTGGCAACTGGCAAATTGGTGTATTGATGGTTTAGTTGATGGAGAGAGAGAGGCAATTCACCATCCTGTAAATATTGTATTGGCCATGCCAATTTTGTCAGCCATTTGTGTGAAAGAGTATGTTTTGCCGGTTTTTGATTATGGTTCCTAGAATTCTTTTGAAATGGGCAGCTTTTTGAGATGGGCAGCTATAAAAAGTCAAACAAACAAACAATGTGCTATCTTAAACATAACAAAATGTAGTAGAAATCAAATAAATCCTTTACCTTCAACATTTACAAATGTATCCAACAACCCCCAAAAGTTTCCAATCCTTACACTAAACCATTAATAAGATGTTCATTCAGGTTCGGCTTAGTTACTTCCTTCAAATGCAGGACACAAATTCCTTTGTAATTGCAGAATAGTATAGATAATTAGAACTATCATTTTGTTCCAGAAACTCTGAAGAAGGCCCAAATGCATTCCTTGCTTCCTAGCCCCCATGATCAATTTCCATTCCATATATATATACACATGCTTCCATTCAGGGTGACCATTCTAATATTCACAACAGAGAACTCTTTCTGAGTTTTCTCGGAGTTAAACTTGCCTCATGAATTTTCATTAGGCAACATTAATTGTGATGATTCCATGCACTTCTACCACTACAATTGCCACATTTTAAAACAGTACATCTAAGATCCTAGTGAAGAACTTACAGAAAGATCCATGTACAGTAGTATGACCTCACTATTCACATGGCAGGGATGTACATGGCTGCCTTCAGAATAAGGATCTCATAATAACGAAGTTATTGTTTGATTACAGCCATTTTAAACTTCCAGGAAAACAGTTTCTTTTGGCCAGTAGGAATCATGTGTGCATTTAAAAAGATTAAATGCTTTGTTCCACATCAGAAATGGGCTTCGCTGAATAGTTTCCTTGGTTCTTTATACAGACTGAAAGTGACAGCCCTGTAAGATTAAAACCTTCATTTACTTCTAATGTGTCTAGTAAATGTTCTACTTTCAAACTTGAAAGTGCAAATTTGGCTATAAAGCAGCCCCATTCGTTTTTCACTCACAAGCTCAGTGATTTAAGGTAGAAGGCTCTTAAGCATTGCTAAGCAACATACATGTCTATTGTTTGCACAGAGCTATCAATATGAATTATGAACTATTAACTTATGTGGGCAGGATATTTTTACAAGCCTGTCAGAGAAGTAATTGCATCCAGGATGCTTAATATTCTGTACAGAAAAATGGTATGTTGTATAAACGCAGGCCGGGGTTACTTTGATTTCTTTGTCACGTTCCAAGTTGACCCATGTGAATATGCGTCTTTCAGCTTTAGTCACATTTTTGTGTGTTCTGTAACTCAGATTCTTCCCCCCCACCCCCATCACAGCTAAGCAGATCAACTTCATGGCTAAAAATTTAAAGCTGGGAAGACAAGTAGTATACAAGATTGTACACTGAAGGTATATTGACATTCCAAACCAGCATAATTGGGTATGTAAACTCAAACCAAATTGCAGGTAATCCTCAACTTATGTTCTAAACTAAAAACAGGCCCTGAATGGGTGCTTTACGGCCAATAAAGCACTTCTGGCCATCATAAAATGTCACATCAAGACCCACACAGACATCGTGGTCACATGACTACATTTTGAGTACTCGGTAGCTGGCTCACCTTTACAACTTGTTACAGTTCTCTATAGTTGCATGATTATGATTGATGATATTTTTTTTTACTGTTTCTGGCAGAAAAGCCTCATTCAGAAGAATAAATTCATACTTGGGACTGCAGTATTTGCTTAATGACTTTAGACTTAGAAGCATAACAACTTCTGACTGTAAACCCAGTCCCAGTTGCAGTTGTAGGTTGAGGACTATCTTTATCTATGGACCTAGTGGCCTGTGAACCAGGGCCAAGTGAGAAGGATTATTGAAATACTGACTCTTGAATGTTTGCTGAGATTCATTACTACTTCATTTTACTATACTTTACAATTTCATTGTATTAAAAGTATTTTAATACAAGCCTCCCAATTGGTTTTTTTTTTTTTTTGGTATAACAGATGATATATAATTTATTAAAATACATAATAAATTAAATTATTCACCAAGATGTGATTATTGTGAAAAACAGTTTGGTGTAATGATTAGGGCATCAGGCTAGAAATTGGGAAACCAGGAGTTCTAGTCCTGTACAAAGCCAGCTGGGTGACCTTTGAGTAATCACTTTCCTTCAGCCCTAGGAAGAAGGCAGTGGCAAACCACTTTTGAAAAATCTTGCCAAGAAAACAACAACAAAATGATTACTGCAATTGATCATTCTCATAGCTACCAGAAATCCTTTTAGTAACATGGGTTTTTTTGCTTCAAAACTAGGAAATATCCTGTATTGAAGTCAGCTACAGTGTCATAGTTCAAAACAAAACTAGATTCTACTTAAATGTTTTCTGGTTTTCTCACTTCACAAATGACAAAAATATATATGAAAATATGCTATTCGTGGGCAAAAAAATTCACAGTACTACATTTTGTGTTATGTTTACATACAGTTGACTGAATTCCACATGTTACAAATGGCAGAATTAGTAGACATGGGCCATCATTATGCAATCTACATCGTGATCACAGATGTTTCTTATGCATAATAGAAGACTGGATCCATCTAGTTTCTGAAGCATATTGCCAAAATTATGCATCTTATCATGTCTAGGCAGTAAAAAGTGATCCTAAGAAAGTGAACTGTGAGTGAAGGGTCTGTTTGATTCATACACCACTTTTTCTACGACTGCCTTAGATAAATCTTTATCACATAAATACAGTCCTTTTCTTATTTGATTGCTGATGCCAAACTATTTTAAAATACAAATAACCATTGTTAATTGTTTAAATTATGCCTAATGTGTTTGTATGAACCAAATTGGGTATGTAGATGTTCGTGCATAATTTTATAAACTCAGAGAACTTGGTTTGCATTGAGTTGATAAATGTGTCTAAATTGGCTTAATAACGGTTAACTAAATGAGACACCTTGGCTTTTTAGCTTGTTTTTGCATATGTTAGAAGGAAAGAAATGTAGAGAAGAAAGTAGTGCATTGCATTGAAATGCTCTATGGCTATGACTGGATAAACTTCAGAGCAGCTCAAATACAGCCTTACATAGATGCCAATGAACAACTAGCATTAATATTGAAAATTGAACTTGACAACTGATTATAGAGCTAACTTCTACTTTTGCTACTGTTTCTTTTCTTTTCATGCTCTGCTGTGAAACATTCCTCTGATTGGGAAAAGTGTTATCTAGTATTAAATTATCCAAACATCTCTAATTTTATCAGGATAGTATACTTTATAATAAAGGACAAATGAAAAGACTGGCATTTTGTAAATATTACAGTTTCATTACTTTATGGAGGGTTGATTATTTATTTGATTGATTGATTGATTTGCCGCCCATCTCGTCTCAAGATGACTGGGCAAAGTTAAAAGCTATCTAACTGCAAAACATAAATATTCTAAAATAATAAAATAGAGTTTCAATCAAAAGTTAAAAGATGGGGAGGGAGGGAGCAGGATTCATGGAGGGGAGGTGGAACTTTCCCTTAACCCATTAACCACCTCCAGCATGATACTCTTCCTTGGGGCCCCAAGCCAGCTAACAAAGCCAGGCCTTTAATGCCCTTAGGGAAAGTCAGTACGGAACTCACTTCTGGCAATATGAGGACAGGAGCCATGACAGAAAAGGCTCTTCTCCTGGACCCTGCCAGCTGAAATTCCTTGACCCATGGAGCCTGCAGCAAGCTTCTTCTGCCGGCACTGGTGGAGCTGGCTAGTCCCAGTGGGGTGAGATGGTTCCTCAAGTAACCTGAGGTCTTTGTATCAACTACATGAGCCACAGTGGTGCAGTGGTTAGAGTGCAGTACTGCAGGCCTACTTCTGCTGATTGCCGGCTGCCTGCAATTTGGCAGTTCAAATCTCACCAGGCTCAAGGTTGACTCAGCTTTCCAAGGTGGGTAAAAGGAGGACCCAAATTGTTGGGGGCAATAGGCTGACTCTGTAAACTGCTTAGGGCTGTAAAAGCACTGGGAAGCAGTATATGAGTCTAACTGCTATAGCTATAAAGAGGTTATCTTCAAGACTTTGTTTTTGAAGATTTTCATTATGCACTTGGCTTTTCATGACATCATATGCAACAGTAGATTTAATGTGCTTTTGAAATAAGTATGCTTTTTTACATGTTTAGATAGCATGCATGCCTGTTTGTGAGAGGGAGATGCAGCAGGCAGCCACATAGAAGAACTAAATAAGTAGGCATTATTGTTTAAAAGACAATCAGACTTCATTCACCCATATACACATTTCCCCAGTTCTGCTGGCTTTCTACATATGTTTATATATTTAACAGACTACGTTTGCCTAGTTTTCTCCTGGCACTTGGCAATAAAACAGTTCTCATAATAGCTGTTTATTTCAGAAGGCAAAGGGGGCTTATTTTCATGGTATTCTATGAGCCCTCCCAACTCACTTTTATCTAACCTTTAAGTAACTCTATCTCATTGCTGTACAAATATCTTTTTAAAAAAAAATCCGATTTCCCTTTCAACTAAAGACAAATGACAAAAAAGCTCTAACTGTCCCAAGGCAGAGGTAAGTATATGAGGTTGTCTGAGCCGATCCCTTAGCTTTTTATTCATCGCATTTTTAGCTGACATTTTACATTTTAGTATTCTGTATCTCAGCAGCTTCTTGATAGCTCTAACCCTGAGGCCAAGAGACGTTATTTCCAAAATTGGAATGACACTTTTTTACCCTTCGCAGCTAATCATTAGAGGCTGCTGGGGAGGGATGCTTGTCTGTGTTGTTTTAAAATGTAGGCTACAGAGGGACATTTCCAAACCTTATGGAAAGTAGCATCCTAAAGAAGAGGTCTATGGAGACTCATTTGGGGCTTAACAGAGGCTAGTAGCCTGTTTTATATCATGTTATGGTAGTAGAACAACATCTTTCCAGGTAGCTCAAAATATCAGTTTCAGATACTCATTGTCAAATTTCCTGCGTTAGAGTTGACTCATTGTGGTCTAATCCCTTCATTGTTTGAACTCTAGACATTTGGAGAGGTGAGCACTGAGGAGCCTTTCAAAATTACACTGTGATCAGAAAGCTATCTAATTGAACCCTTAAGCATCATTTTTATTATTTGTTTCTACAGTAGCATTATATATATATATAATATCAAATTGGATGCCCAGGAAGAAGACTGCAGTGTACCTTCAGGTATCTTGTGCTTCTTAACCACTGGTGTATCCCTGCATTTCAAGGAATTGCAACAAAGACTAATCTTATCTAAGCCATCATGGTATCCTCAGAAGATGAATCTACTGTAAAGAACCTTGAGGAATTCCTAGTGGCAGCTACATTTTGAATTAGGAAGCAATAGGATTCCTTAACAACTTGGCTAACAAATTCAAGGCAGAGCTATGTGATGGAGATATTGTTATTAAGAAACTCTTTGGATTGCATCATAGCACATCTCTGCCTTAAAAAACAGCAAGGAAACAAGCACACAATACTGGTTCTCATGTAGTACCTTTGCAAAGCTTTGTAGTCTACTGGGAAGTTGCTAGCTGCTCTACCCAAAATGAATGTCACAAGACTCTTCAAATTTGCTCATTAGAGGGAGGCTGGTTGGGAGTGCACATATAAGAGAAAGTGCTAGCCATGAGGCATCAAGAGCTATGGTGGGGTTAAGTGGTTTTAGGGGAGTTAAGTCTTAAAATACAATCTTTTACTTTCAAGAATCACTGAAGTGCTCCAATCAAGGGACTTGCTGATCTAGAACTGTGTCCACAACTCTATGCCGAAACAAAAACTGAAACTAAACTATTGTGAAATTTCATTGTTTCTTGTATTTTGTAGAGGATTTATATTGCTTAGCCAGGTGAGAAAACACGAGTGTCTGTTGTTAAATGGTTTATAACTTCTCAATATTCATAATATAATAGGTACTACAAGTAATTCTGGCATAACAACCATAATTAGGTAGGATCAACAACTTCTTCACTAAGCAACATTATCATGAATATGATGGACTCACAACAATCTCACTTTTTGCTGCGGCTGTTAAACAAATCAGTATTGATCCTTAAGCAAAACTTTGTGGGACCACAACAGGTAATTTTCCTGCCAGCTTCTCCATTAGTTCTGCTTGCCAGAGGCCTTTGCAAAGCAAGCAAATGGTAATTATATGGCCATAGGATGCTCTGATGCTTGTAATTGACCCCTAGTTGCAAAACACCCAAATGACAAACATGTGATCTGGTGGACACAGACAATTGTAAATGTGAAAACTGATCATCAAATTATTTTTCCATTACCATTATATCTTCAGACACCCATTAAACGGGGATGTTATTCAGCGAGGTCTACCTGTATGCACTTAATATGAAGTTTAGGACAAATCCAGTAAGGCAAAAGAATTTAAAATCCCATCAAATCCCATCAAATCTCTTGATGAGATCTTTGTTAACTATGCATAGCCTGACAAATGATTGGGCACGGAAAGCAGAACTATTTTTGTTTTTTCTAATATTTTTATTGCAGCACAGTGAATCATATTTCAGTAAACAGGTAGGAAGAATATTTCCAGACAATAAAACTGCTGGGAAATACAAATGAAAATGCATAAAAGCCAGTCACTTTATCCACTGCATTGGAAAAGAAAGCATAAATGCAGTTTAAAAATGAATATAACAGAAGTACTAATGCTTTAAAAATATTTTTCATTGAATGTAGAGAGTTGCCGACAAGGCAACATTTATTTTATTTTATTTTTTATTTTTTGCCTTAAAGATTCTCAGCAGTCAGTTAGGAATTGGGTACACCACACTAAACAGCACAGTTGCTGAAAATAGGTTGAAAACCATTGAAGAAATATTCCTGATTCAGGAATCAGCCTAAAGAATTATATGGCTTTTGACTCAGGCCCTTATTGGCAAGAATAATGGAGTTCTGACACTTCTGCAGAAAAAATCAAATAAAGAAAATTATGATGCTGACTGTTAATGCCATTTAGCATGTATAGTAGCAAAGTATGGGGCCAAGATCCTTTCCTTTGATAAATGTTTTTTTTATAATTTTATCATCTTTTTTTTCCTGAAACATCAGGAAGCTTGCTTCAACTTGATGATTGAGCTTACCAAACTCAGTTGAAAGGGCCCTATGTACTTAGGGTGATTCTGAATGCAATTTCATATCTTGATTAGATTGGGATGTTGATGAACTTGTTTTACAAAAATGTCACAAAACAGATAAATTACCTGAAACAAGACAAGCCGGACTAGCGAATATTGCATAAACTATAGCTGCTGTTTCTGCATGCAATTGTGCCTTACCTCCAAAGCTTCAACATTTCACAGATTGTATTCTACCCTGGCCCGATGAAGCAGTCTATAGGTGTAATAGGATACTTTATTAAACCACTAGACAAACTTGAGAACAAGATGATGGGAAGAAGATTTCAAAAGTCAGACTAAGATCTCGAAAGATGGATAGATCTTAATGCATCGTAGCTGAGCAAGAAAGTGCCACATCCGAAAGTGTTAAGATCCATGCTAAAATGAAGAGATTTTATTGGAATAATCTGTATGGCAAACAGATATTGTGATGGGAAGCAACACTGTGATTAATCTCATAAGAAGTGAAAATCTTGGCAGTGTCCCTAATGGAGACTCTCTTTGGAACAATTTTCCAGTGTTTTACCACACAACATACAAAATGTAAGGTTTCTATGAAGGTGATAGTTCTACATGCTTCCTTTACATAAAGAAGGTAAAATTAATCAGTTTTGGCAACAACTATTTTGAATGTAAGATCCAGCTACTGGGCCAGCATTATTTTCAATATTAACATATTTTGTAAAATAAGTGTTACTTGGTGTATGATACCAAGAGAAATTATGGGTTGAGTCCTAAAGGTTGATTGGGATTTATTTGTGTATGTTTCTTCATTTGGATGAAATTGAAATTTACAATTGTTGCCCTTAAACTTTTAACTCCCATCTTCCCAGCAACTTTGTGGTATAGGCAATACAGTTTTTTTCTCTGGTTGGACCTGTATATCAGGGCAACCTGGTCTACCCAATTATGGGATGGAGCACACTGCTTCCGTTTTCACCTTTCAGCACCAATCCCAGGACCTTCACAGGCAATTGTGTCGGTAAAACATAAATTTATGTTCGGTCGGTAAAACATAAATTTAACACAAACATAGACAATACAATTTATGAATTTAATTAATGAGTGATAAATCAGGGTTAAGATTTTTCATGTTTATTGTCTTTTGTTTATTGGTTCTTGTTATGTTTTTCTTTTATGTGCATTCTTTTTGATAGGAGCAAATTAATAAAGCTATAATATAACCCAGTATTGCAGCTCCATAATCTGAGGTAGCATGTAGGAATTGTGCATATTTAGTGACAAAATGTATCCATTCGTGGTACTTTAGGGTACTCTTCTTTTCTTTAATGACTAAAAATGGAAAAAAATCTCTTCTTTCTTTCTGCAAGAGCTATTTCTTCACTAGTTTAGATGCATCAAATTAACCTTCCAACAGTGATCCTTGATATTTCCTGTGCAACTCTTTTTGATTTGCCTATGAAGGTCTGTGGGATTTGGATATAAGTGCTGTCAATGAAATTTCTGAAACAGCCTCTGGAATGTAGAGTAGGATAATGAGAGCAAGTTAACTGTCAAATTGTCAGATAAAGTGGTATTTTATGGTTGTAAATAGAACTCTAATTTTAGTTAGATACCTTCTATGGACAGAATAGTGTACTTTCTGAAGGGCCAGACTCATAAATTGCGGCCAGGTTTAATGATTTGCATATAATGGTCATTGCAAGAAATGCCCCTTTCTATTGTTGCACCAGCTTTGGTCTCAGTGTTCCTTCTCTTAATATGATTAGATGAAGATGTAATATATTATGAATGTGGAATAACCACAAAGACAGTATTGAAATGATTGGTGTCTCCACCCATAATGACCAAATTTCTAAAAGTGTGGCCAATAAATAGTTTAGTTCCAAGGTACCTTTCATTCAGCATTTAGATACAATTCAGAGTGCTGGTTTCATTGTTTGGGATTCTATAATAAGCAGTTCACTAAAGAAATGCTTCTTTCATATTTTCCACATTGCACCAAGTGTGTCGTCCTTCATTTGAAGTTTTGTGGGTAGATTAAAAAAACCTAGTTTCCTTAAAAAGGGTAGCAATCGGGCATGAAAGCTGTCAGGCATCCACATCTGAAGGTCCAATTAAAGTGACTTAGTGCTAATCATGCCTGTGCACAGGAACCTTCTCAACTAATGGTTAGCACCTGTTTTGGGTTAGATAAGTGTCAACAGAGGAGGTCAATCCTGACTGCTCTTTAGAAGGCCAGATCCTGAAGATGAAACTCAAATACTTTGGCCACCTCATGAGAAGGAAG